>PVJO010001263.1:0-181162 GCA_004026905.1 Hystrix cristata | reverse complement strand
TTTGGGGGCAGAGAGATGGACGTCTCTCCTGGAGAGGGTGGCATCTGAGCCGAGATTTGAAGAATTTGTAGGGGAGCCCCAGGCATTGGATAGAACAGCCAGGTAGAAATGGGGTGGAGAAAGCGCTCTCTGAGTGTAAGACCCCCAAGTTGTTCAAGTCTCTTGGAAATGTTCTTCTCCTTTCACCAAAGTTGGGGTGCAAGCTGGGATGGCGTGCACCTCACATAGACTGGGAACTGGCCTTACGAGCAAGGTTGTGAGGTGGCCCAGGATCTTGCAAAGCCCCAGGTAAGAGGCCAACACTGACCGCCTTTGCTGGGCAAGATACTGGGTGAACTGTCCCTGCTGTGAGCCTTCACAAGCAGAAGCCTCTGTGGGGACCATCCCAGCTGGGGCTCTGGCACTGCCCCCCCTCACTGACAACCACATGCGAGGAGTTCTCTGGGCACTCGGGCTGGTGCTACTTAGGGCAGTCAGTCTTCTGTCTCCTTGTCCCCAGCCATAGGACAGTCCCCAAATGTTGGCCGGAGCCCATCGCAGCCCAGCAAAACCAGTGAGCTGCTGCCTAGAAGCAAGGGCACTCCGCAGGAGGAAGGAAGAGTGAGCCATGCTTGCAGGAGGTGCCTGGACTGCAGGACCTCGTTGGAAGGAAGCATTTGAAGGAAGAGGCGCGCTGCAGAGTGTTGCAGTCTGGGTCCCACCCCAGCCCTTCCCTGAGCTCCCTGCCTCAGCACACAAAGCAAGGCCTTCCTGGGGCTGTCTGCAGCCCAGACCTCCTCCCTGACACCAGCCCCTCCTGAGATAGGGCGAGGGAGGAGCTCTCCAAAGCTGCCGGACATTCATTAAGGGTTCCATGTGGTGTATCAGTCAGGAAGCGGCTCATTAATGACCAGAGTGTTCTACGAAAACAAATCTATCAAAGTATAGTATACGTTGTCCCCTGGCTGGACTCAGCTCAGCCAGTCCTGGTGCTAAGCAGATGGTCCAGCAACTAGTTTTAAGCAACCTGACTGTTTAAAACCACCCAGCCGTTGTGTATTTTATCAGTACCCACAAGGAGAAAATAAGGGGATGTGCCTCATCCACATCAAAGGGTGTCATCCATGCGAGTGACAGAGTGTGCTCCCTGGTGAGCGCAGTTTGTGGGGACACAGTGATGTCACCCTGAAAGACTCCTGCCCCGGGGGGACAGGGCTGGGAGGGAGGTGAGTGAAGACTGCCGACTTGGGGGTGGAATGTCACCGGGAGATATAAGCTATTCTCCTTCAACAGCCCCACTCAGGTCCATACTCCTGTGTTTCCAAGTGCCCACATCTACATATTGTCATCTGCACGGCTGCTGGCCGGGTCCGAGGCCTGGTACCTGCTGCACTGGTCCCTTGTGACCTCCTGCCTCATCTCTGGACTCTGAACTCGTTCCCCACACAGCACCAGAATGAGCCTGGCCATGAAAGCCTTCAGCAAGGCCAGGAGAGCTGAACACCCTGCAGACTGTGACCAAAGCCTCCACGCAGCCGCATGCATGTGAACATTCTCACCAAGGCGCGCAGGGGAAGTGAGTGGCGACCGTAAGACCGAGGCAAAGACGCCACACATGGACACGGGGCTCCCCAACCATTGCAGGTGTCGCTCTAACAAATGGCACAGGCTGAGCACTCTTGTGGAGCAGAGACTGGTTTGCCCTGAGTCTGGGAGGTCAGAGAGCATGGCCTGGATTTGTCTGACACCTGGCGAGGCCCACGGGCTGCATCATAGCATGGCAGAGGCATCCACAGTGAGATGGTGCAAGGTGCCAGCTCAGCTTTCTCTTCCTCTTCTCATAAAGCACCAGTGCCATCTAGGCCCCAGCGCCATCTAGGCCCCAGCCGGTGACCTCATCTAACCCTGGTGACCGGCAGATGCGATCAGCATGGGGATCTGGGGAATAAGTTTCCAACACATGAGCTTGTGGGGAACATGTTCAAGCTGTAGTACAGGTATGCTAGAATTGAACAAGATGAAAGCCAATGGTGGGGCTGGGTCCCCACTGCTGGAAGGGCGTTTGGGGATAAGCAGGGGTGGACAGTGGCTGGACGCTGTGATGGAGGACTGAGCTGGAAACGCCAGTGTGGACTCATGGGTAGCTGGATGGAGAAACCCAGGATAGATGAGTCTCTACGTAGATGACAGGCATGAGTATTTCTAAGCTCTTTCTGCGGGCCTGGAAGCAATAGCACCCCAGTAGCAGCAACACACCCAGCCCCCAGATCTTGGTTTCTAGTATTGTTTCCCAATAAAAGAAACCAAGGCTCCTTTGGAGAACTGGGTGAATCTCACACTGGCATGAGAAATATACAAGACAAGCCTGAGAATCTTGTAGGGCAGAAAGTGAGGGTGCGTTCCTAAGGAGACTTGGAAATAAGGAATTGAGATGTGTCCTTATTGCTTGGTTGATCACGAGGGGCATCATTCTAGTTCCAGATATTACCAATGAGAGAAAGCATTTAGGGGCTGTGCAGTCTGATGCTCCATTGGACAACTTTTCTGTGAATCTAAAACTCTCCTACAACAAAAGGTTATCTTTCAAAAAGTTATCAGTGACATGGCACTCTGCCTTTCTGTATAACCACGTCCATGTCCTGGCTTCTTTCATCACCTTGCTCCATCACGCTGGCCTCCTTGCTCTTTTTCTGCTGTTTTCATCAACCCTGTAGGCCGGCTTCCTGGTCACCCTGTGTGCTGTCCCCTCCCCGACCTGCTCCCCATCCTGTGCTCTGCTCCTACTCCTCCCACTGCCAGATACCTACCTGGGTGACACACACACATAACCACACACAGCACATACACATACACACTCACACCTGCATACACATACCCACATCTTCTCATATGCATATGCGCACTCTCACATATGTACGCACACATACCGGCAGACTTCCATACACTAATATATGCACATATAGCACACAGGCTGCTATACACATGCATACGCATACACGCACATGCACACGTGAGCACTTTGAGTCACATCTTGTTCCTGTGGTGCGTGATGCATCTCCCCGACAGAAGTTGAAGACCCCAGAGGAAGGCATGTCCGCCTCATCAGTGCATGGGCCCCTGGAGCAGAATATTCACACCTGTCAGGTCCCAGGCAGTAGCGACCATGGCCTGCAGGAATTATTAAAGTCGTCCTGGAGTCGTCATGTGATAAAGTTCACACTAGCAGGGCAGGGAAATGAAATTTCGCACACTCCACTAGAATCTGCCCTGTATTTCTTTTCTAGAAGTCTAAAATCAAATACCCACCACAACACACCAGAATGTGAAAATGTTTCGTAGCTCACCTACCACGCTACTATGGTGTAGCTGTCAAAACAAAAAACATGAAATGATGAGTGAAAATTGAAGCAACAAAGAAAAGGGGTAACCGAAGCAGATGGCACAAAGGAAGTAGGTGTAAAATGGGCTTTTCTTCAAAGCAAAAGTTATGGCAATTCCAGTCTGTTCTGATTCGACATAAAAATCAGATGAGAGAAAACAACTCAGACCAATATGATTCAAGATGAATTATTATTGCTGCAGTATGCAGTCCGTAATATTTCTTCAGAAATAATGATGTCACCAATGACCTAAAATCCTCCGAGTTTTATAAACCATTTCAGGACTTTACGTGGGCAAAATCTCAGCTCTGAAACACACTTTCTCTGAGGGTTGAGGAGCAGGCTTTTCGTACGGAGTGGCTTCAGGGGCTCCTGGATTCTGGGTGCTTGCACCTGTAGGAGGGTGCAGGAAGGAGCCCTGGAAATCGCGTCCTCATCTTCAATCTGACCACGAGCCTGCCTGCGACTGTGCTGGAGCAGGACAACGTCGACCCAAACCAGGGCAATTCCTGACAACGTGGTGGGTTTGTCATCACGCACTCTGTTCACCGGATCTGCCGCCACGCGACTCCTGGATCTCCCCAAGGTCAGCGTGACCATGAAAGGTCAATGTTTTGAAAAGATTCAAGGTCAAGGCGGCTACAGCAGTACACTCAAGACGCTCATGGAAGAAGACGTCACAAACTGCTTCAGAAGAGCAGGAATACGTGTGTTCAAAGCCCGGGAAAGGATCGTGAGGGGGATTCATGGCACTATGTCTCTTATTGCAAAGAGTCTTTCTAAATTTAAAATTCATCATGGCTTTTTTTATACCACACCTTGAGCATCATTAGCAGCGGGTCTGAAAGTGTTTGCTGTGAGTCTTCCTTCCTGTGGCCTACACTAGGTTCCCCTCCTCCCAAGCACCCTGCGGTTGCAGGTACCATGGGGACCGGAGGGAGAGTAAACACCCTCCTGCCAGCCTGGCGGCCACCTGCCGAGTCCAGAAATGGCAGCCCTCAGACCCTCTCCCGCCGATGCCAGGACCCTGCTCACTAAGGGCCGTCTCGGGGACTTCTGCTCCCATGTCCAGCACTGACACCCACCATAAGGAAGAACTGGAGCCCCAGGAGCCTCGTGTCTGCCTGGGGAGACGCTGCTGGCCGACAGTGCTCTACATAGGGTGGGACCCACCAGCTGGTCCCAGTGTGTTCCTGGAGACCAAAGCTGCAGTGTGTTCCTGGAAAAAATGCAGAGCACGCCCCTTCCCTTGTCATGTGTGGTGGGCAGGGCAGGCGATGCCCTCTTCCCAACCGTGTCCTGTCACAGGGCTCCCCAGCAGGCGCCCCGCAGAGACTGCACTGTCTGTGCCCACCCTTCTAGCACCAGGCACTCTGAATACCCTCGCCCCCCAGTCTCACTTTCTCCTCCAGCTGCTTTCTTCCCCCCAAACCAGAATTGGGGGCGTCAGCTCACCGTACAGAGCTGTCTGTTCATGTGCTGTCTGCATTTACACATCTGTCTGTCTACATGGGGGCTGTGAGAAGCCTGAGGTTGGAGGCCGAATTGTTTCTCTCCGTACCCCTATTGTTTAACACACATCTGGCATGCTACAGGTGCCGAGTTAAGGTTTGTGCCCCAAATGAACAATTGGGGAATGAAGGACTGTTTCCCCACCACTCGTTAGACACTTAGAAGAGCCTCCCCTGCCTCTCCAGACAGATCGTGCGTATTTCAAGACAGGAGCTCGTTCTCATACTCCACAGAGTCCTTCTGTCAGCACCAGCCACACGTGCAGCCCTGGGCTCAAGGAGGAGAAAAGACAGGGGTCCGAGAGGGAGGAAAAGGACAGAAGTGCTTGGGAACCGTGTAGCTGCGCATCGATTCTGCTCACATCTGGGACACAGGGGCCACGAAGTGATCGTCCCACAGCCCTTGTAATATCCTGAGAGTTTTGTATATTTTTACTAAAATGCATTTGACAGTTTGTGATATCTTTGACCTCGAGAACAATTAAAACGGAGCTCACTTAGAATTCCTAGAGTGTGCAGATGACTCTTAGTGCAGGAGCCAGTTTGGAGATTCTGATCTGCCACCCTAAAGGAGACTGAAGTACCTGGCAGGCGGAAGGGTCCCAAGGAAGAGGCTGCCAGGGGAGAGTCCGCGCACAGGGTACCCCCAGAACCCCAGGCCTGTCCCGGGAGTCTACTTAGCCCGGACTGAGAATCCATTTCCCCACCCCCAAATGTCCCAAAGCATCTGATAGACATAAAACCCCGACTTCCAGGGGAGCTCCATTCAGGGAGAGATCGTGAGAGCTGGGCTGACGTCAGGGCCTGTTCCTAAACAGATCATTAATTCACCCAACAAATATTTATTGACCAGAAAATGGCTACTTGGAGAACTTCTTGGGCTTTGAAACATCCCCATATATCCTCTCTTGCTCTCTCCCTCTCTCGCTGCCTCTCTCATCCTCATAAAACCTTGAAAAGAAAAAGGTCCTCGGAGTTTGTAGCTGACCCAGGAGGTGAAAAGACAGCAAGGTGGCAGCTGTAAAAAGATAGCCCAAGTCTTGGTTTCAGTAGGAGGGACCTGAGGGATCCAGGAGGCTGGCTGGTCAAGGGGGAAGAGGGCTTGGGGGCTCTGGGACCAGACTTTGGAGGTCTGCAATTCAGAGGAAATGGACTGTTTAATGACAACCAAGTTCTACAGCGCTGTACAAGGTTATAACAGAGTAAGGGCCACAAACCACATGCTGCCCCATTCCCTGACTCTCGGGTCCTTCTCAGCTGCTCTGATGATCCCGTAACCAACCCGACAGCCTCTCGTGTTTCCTTGCCTGGCCCTCTGAGACTTGATCCTTCTGATTTATTATTCCCTCTCCGCCCTTTAGTGCTTAGCAGCAGAACTGGCCTTGCAGCTCTGTGTTAGGAAACCAAACAACTGAACCTTGTTAGACGTTCTCCTTCTGATAGAATGGGCTGTAACTGGGGTCTGGGGGTAAGGTGCTGGGCTTTGTGACAACTGCTTTGGCTCTTCATGGCCCCTTTGTGTTTCTCTGTTTTTTCCCCCCAAGGTCCAAACAAGTGAGGTTGTAGGAGAGCTCACTCAGAGTAATGGGGACCGGACTTGGCATTTCCAGACCTTAAGGAAAATGGAGACTATGATGCGTCTAGGAAATACAGGCATGTAAGGCCATACACAGCTGGAACATCTGGCCTTATAAAACTAAAAATAACACCCCATAAAATATATTTTATTCATTTATTTTGACAGCTGAACTGCACTTTCCATTACTCATTACTCTGTAAGTCTCGCTGGTGCAGGAGCCCTGCAATTGTACGTCCTGGGATCAACGACACTTTGGTCATACGGGCTCCCCTTCTTTTCACAGCTCCCCAGGGGTCTAGGAACTGTCTTGCTCAAGTTGGTTTGCAACCCCAATTCTCTCCTTAGACTCCTTTCCCAGGCCAGGCTCAGGCTGCTCCATGGGCCCTTCATACGAAGATCCTGCCATCTTGCTCACCACTGTCTACCCTTCCCTTCTTGGCCACACGGGATGCTTGTGTCCCTCTCCGCTCCGGGACTCGTCCTTTTTTCTCGGTGGTTTAAACGTCCATTGAGTTTGGCCGGAGGGCCACTGATCTCAAAGCTTCCCAACCCAAGGACACGTTCTCCCACCAGCTTGGCATTTGGTCTTGGGGTCATTGTCACTTGGACTTGTCCTTAAAATTGATCCACTTATGAAATCTTCAATTCCTCTATCCTAGAAACCTCTGACAATAATCTCACCTCATTCCAGCCCCCCTAACTCCCCAACCATCTCTCTGACACATAAAGCCTCGGTCTTCCCTCAGTTCACCTCACCTGTCCCCCGTCCCCTTCACTGTTCTGACAGTGAACTACCACCACTCTCACGTTGCTGCCCAGGTCCTCAAGGCATTCTGTTTCATGTGTTTGTCTTCTGTTTGTCTCCTCCAGCAAACCCATGGGGAGCTCCCCCTTTTCTCTGGAGGGTCGTGAGGGTCCTAGGCCACCCAGAGTCCTCCTGTGTGGTCTTTGCAGCCCTTTCTCATATTTTGCAGAAAGCTAGTGCAGCTTCCGCAAAACTTTCCTGTGTGCCCACCGTTGGGCCCATATTCGTTCTCCCCTCCAATCTGGAAAGGTCTCGCTTAATCACAGGGGACCGATGTGACATCTCCTCTTTCTTCCTGCTTCTGCACACAACCTTGCGTCTTCTGAATGCTATTTAACCATGGCTGACTTCCTCATCTGGAAAACACGGCAATGTGTGCAGCGTATTATTCAGGTGGGAAGTATAAGGTGTTTGCCTTAATAAAGGATATTTTAATAACAATGATAAAAATATCAATAGGCTTCTGTGGATCCTATCATTCCTAGCCAGATAACCTGGGCAAGTTACTTAACAACACTCTATGTCTGAAAATAAAAATTCTTCATGGGACTGTTCTGAGGTTAAGTGAGCTGATGGTTGCAAAATGCTTAAAACATTATCTAACACTTAATAGACATCTTTTATTATTTCAGAAATAGAAATTTTAATGGCAATCTGAATTGAAAATTTGAGGACTAGAAATTTACAGATTGGACCAATACGTGTAAAAATCTGTTTACAAAAGCATTAAACAATCTTGTAGTGGTTTCACTTAATAGTCTTACTATTCCTTATGCTGGTCTTAGTCAGGTAATTTTACTGATAAACCTTATAGTTCATATTTTAAACTGCAACAAGAGAACTGTGGACTGAGATTTGTCTGCTGCTAAGTAGGAAGAAGCAAGATGTTACTTGAACATCAGAATGACATGAGTGGTCGACAACAGCTCTTTGAAAAAGAAAATAACAAAATACATGACAGAGCATTTAGGTAAGTAAAAATAAAGTAAACGAGTGCACCCACAAAGAAAACAGAAAAAAAAGAAAGAAAAAAGTGACTCTTATAAACAGTACATTGGCCTGTCACCTTCTTTTTATATTGTTATCCAAAAATAAAAACAAAAGAAATAGGAGGGGAAAAAACTTTGAAATATTTGTGGCCAAACCAATTTTAGTATCTATTTTCAGCAGGCTTAATTTAAGACTCAACCATGTGGCAGAGAATGGTCTGGTGGCTAAATGAAACCCTACAATTTGAAGGCATAAATGGAAACAAACACGTACCGATGAGTGAGTCTCTTTCTGGCAGAAAGCTTTTAGTGCAAACTGCCCACAATATCCATCCAGCATTTCAGGGCAAAATTACACTTATTTTTTGAAACTTAAATGTCTCTACGTGCGAGTAATGATGTTGTCTTTCATAGGAAGTAAATGCTCGAGGAAACCAATAGTAGACACCACCAGTGTCCACAGACAGGGCTAGACAGGCATCAACACCATCATCCTGATGTGTGAAGTCTAAACCAGGGCTGCAGAGACACTGGAGGGGGACGGTCCAGGATCCTGAGGTTGTCAAAATCCAAGGCCGCTCGAGTCCCTTACATAAAAGAGCACAGCGTTCGCATGTAACCCTGCTCATCCGCCCTCATGCTTTGGATCATCCCCAGGTTTTTTCTAACATGGAGTACAACGACTACATGTCACTTCATTTGCACGGATTCAGCGTCGTACCCCACACATAGAAAATTCAAATTTTGCTTATTTTTGAACTTTCTGGAATTGTCTTACTTCAAACCTTGTGGATCCGTGGTTGGTTGAACCCGTGGATGTGGAACCCATGAATACGAAAGACCGATTGTACTAGGAAACAAAGACACAGAAATGTGCTTTCCCCGGACAGAGTGGGCAGCCGAGTGCCTGGGGTTACAATGAGCTCCTCCATGCTTGGCGGCTAATCTTGGGCAGGAGACTTGAACTCCAGGTACTGAGGCTCCCTTCACACTAAGGTGATGATGATAGAGACCGCGGTTAAAAGATGGTGATGTCAGCGATGATGTCACCTACTCCAGAGAGCGAGGTGAGGATCAGCCACCGTACACAGGGCACCTGTTGTTTGTTCTCTGTAAATGCTGGCTCTGTTGCTGTCCAGTGTTCAAGTGTTAACATGGTGATCGAGTTTGTTGCTGGTTTAATTAAGAATTACCTGTCAACTGACTACTTGGGGGAGGGCCAAGAATTACTCCCTCCCTCAGATTAACCAGGAATTATCGCGGATGATCCTGCCTTCACGTATAATTTACGTTTCTACATTATACAAGTATTAAAATAAAAGTCTATAAGTAGTCCAAATCTTAACTTTATGTATTCACACTTCAAAACCAAAGTATAATAAAAGAACTGTGTTCTATTTTGTACATAACTGACTCATTCTCACACTATTCAAATTAGACATTTTAATTCTAAATCCATACTTATGATGAAAACCTGGTGAATGGTTTATGGCAGAAATGGTTAGTTTTACAATAATTGATCAAGTCTTCTCTCTGTGTGAGGGCTTGCTACACGTTGTAAAATTTTTAGAAACTTAAAGCAACCCTTGCATTTGCTAATCTTATTTATTAACTATCAAAATGTCTCCAGGCAACAGCGCCATGCATTCCAAATTAATAACAGGTGATTGCTAAATGCATTACTTTTGCAGTAGTAATGTTTTCCCCTAATTGTCTAACATTTCTACTAATTAAATATGCATTTTAGGAATAGTTTCTCAGCAATATATTTAAAGTTATTCATGGTGAGCACCATTAATTTATTTAACTTTGTGCAACACCTTGCATGCACAGTTATAGGTAAAGTTATTTCCAAAATATTAGGATATTCTTCTTAAAGTACAATTCATTACAGAAATACTCATTGTTCAGTTATAGATTCTATGGAGAACAGTGTATTGAAAGAAATATATTATCCCTAACCTAGTGAAAGTCCTAGAACTTTTTAAATAATGTTCATTAGAATAGAACAAAAATATATCACACTAAGAAAATGGTAGTAATAGCTAAGACATATTAAATTTAGTAGCCATGGATACAGTTATGTTGGTTTTCATTTAACTTTGGCATGAAGTTATCTAATGCTCCATGATGATGATGATGATGATGATGATGATGATGATGATGACGACGATGATAGAGATGGAGAAAGGGAGGAATGTGGTTACTATTAAAAGAGAAAACCACCTTTAGATTTCCCCCAGAAATACGTAAATCAAGACTCTCTAGTTAAGTATGAAAGTCCTGGACCTCTCTGAAGATTTGTTTGCCACACATTAGAAAAAGTGTTAAGTGAGTGTTCTTACTCCGAAGGGATTTTTGCTTTTCTTCCAAGCATGCAACAAATCATCACAGTTTTGTTTGCATTCCAGGATTATTCATGAAAAATACTGATTTTCTTTGCCTTCTCACTAAATCTTGAGCTATGAAACTTTCTCCAAGACTGGATGCAGTTACAACCCATCGGATGGTGCATGGCGCTTTCCTCAGGGAACTCTCCCCAGATAGTACCTATAGACAGAGGGGAAGTGACCAGAAAGACCAATGCTGGTTTGGGTTGATTTTCATCGCACTGAAGAAATCGTTTCCATGCACAGTAGCACACAGACATTCTCTAACTAAGCATCTCGCCCCAGGGACACTCAGGACACAAAGCGTGGCTGACACCTAAAGCCAGTGGAGGCCAGCCAGGCTTCACGCATTGTTTGCCTCTCAGGGGTTCTTGGGTTTGGAGACTTGGTCCCTCGTCTAGTCCTGCTGAGGGGGAGCAGCATTAAGAGGTAGGGCCTGGTGGAAGGTCGACAGTCACTGGGGATGCTGCCCTCAGAAGGGATTACGGTCGCTCTCATGGGACATTGTCGGTTCTCCTGAAGGCTGGTTGTGACAAGAGCAAGCTGATCACGGGTCGCTCTCTGGTGTCCTGTCTGGCCACGAGGTTGCTTCCCCTTGCACACGCTCCTACCTTTGTGGCCTACTGCCAGGTCCTCACCAGAGGTGGGGCTGGCCTTTGAAGCGCCAAAACTGCGAGCTCAATAAAGTTATCTTCTTTTTATGTTCTCAGCCTCAGGCATTTTGTTATTAGAAGTGCATCAAAAACTATGGTGAATATTTCATATTTTTAGAAAAATGTATTATAGTAAATGGCACATTGTCCGGAAGGCACTTCAGAATCCTCCCCCTTGCTTTGAACACATTTTTCCTGTCATCCTTGCCACTTCCTGTAGTGGCTCTGGAGTCGTCTTTTGTGAGTGTCTTTAGCTGTGCTGTTCTGGCTGCCTCGATAGCCTGAATGGATTTGAAATGTTGACCTTTCATGGTCATTTTGACTTTGGGGAAGAGCTACATGCTGCATGGTACCAGACCAGGTGAAGAAAGTGAATGAGGACACACTGTAATTTTTTATTTGACATAAGTTGCTATAAACATTTTGAATCAATTTAGGACATCAAAGCAGCCACAAAAAACGGAAACACCAAAAGAACACTCCGAAAAGAGGACTCTAGATCTGCTGCTGAAAGTGCTAAGAAGGGTGAGATAAATGTTCAAACCAAGGCAGAGAATCCTGAAGGGGATTAATGTCAGGGTGCCTTCTACTCTGTAATAATTTTTATTTTTAAACATTCACCATATCTTTGATCACACTTTGTAGTGATGAAATTTAATTAATACAAGACCAAAGTCTCTCCCACTTGCTCCCGGAGCTCTGACATGGAGCGCCACCAGCCGCAGCTTTGAAGGATGGACGCCTGCCCATGGAGAGGGCAGGCTGAAAGCGGGGACCTCATACTGCAGAGGGATGAGAGAAGAGCGAGGTCTGCAGAGACCCGGAGGGGAGGCAGAACCTGGGGGGGCGACGGCCTTCTGGGAGAGTGGGTGGCACAAGCCCACAAGGAGACACCCACCCACAGCCAGTTCCCAAGTCCTGAGGAAGGTGCTTACTCAGCATCACCCCCCAGACCCTGGAAAGGACACGGTGTGGCCCCCTTTCCTAGGCGGCCGACCCCAGGAGTTGTCCTGTTGATATCTGCCATCATAAACAAGTTGAGTTTTCCTGGAAAAAAATGACAATTGTTCCATAAATAAAGGGTCTGAAGCAGACTCTTTATTGTTGTATCTTTCTTCTTACTCTTTGGTTTTCCTTCTAGAATAACAGAGATTGAAAAGGAAAGGCCTCTGGCAGCCGTGACTAAGTCATTACTCCATGAATGACCCAAGAGGACCTGCTCTGATTTCACTGTCATTCAAGGGACAGAAATAATATTTCTTCCAGCTGCTTCCCATAAAATACACTTGAATATAGGTTCAACATCCTGGCTGTCATGGACACTGTCCCAAGACGGGACTGGTGACCCATCATGGGTCCTTGGGACTGAGATTAATACCATCCCCCTCCCGTTGCACGTCCCAGAGCAGTTGGCATTTATGGGAAAGGTTTTCCTGTAGTTATAGATGTAATGCAAAGAATATCACTGTTTTCTAAAAACTGAACCAGAAAGCCTTTGGAGCGGAATTTTCTAAAGTTTACAAAGCACAACTCATGCAAATATATAGTATGCATATTCTAGAGATGGCTTCCACTCATTGATAGGGAATTAAAAGATGAAGTCTAGTTTAAAGGAGGAGATGAGTGTATGTGATCAACAGGGAAAAGAATGTTAAATCAGCTTGCAAAGTTAGAAACAAAACTAGCAATGGCCTGTGGGCAGAAAATTAATAGGTTAATTGGTAACATTTGGGCTTGATGATTTTTTCTGTTGGTAGAAATCATTTGTGACTTATCATCCATCTGCATAGTTTGACCTCCACATTACTTGTGAGTATTAAATCTTTAAAAATTCTTTTAGAGCTTTAGATGTCCCTCAGGGGGCTTGTCAGAGTGTGGGACACAGCTCTAGGGTGAGTTCGGTAGGACACACGGTGCGATTTGGGGATTATTTCAGCTTTGGCTCTTGTTTCCTGGCTTCTCTTCTGCTAGCTGTGCCGGACGACTACGGGTGGAATGGGCATCTTCTGGTTGAGGAGCATCTGCTTCGACCTCTTCCTGTGGCCCCGGCCTTGGGAACGGAGACCTGTCAGTGCATCCTGACATCCAACACACTGGAGACTCACTGCAGGGGACTTGAGATGTGGAAAATGGAAGAGCAACAACCTAACCGAGCTGTATAGCATTAGTAGAGCTTTTCTATTTTTTTTAAATTTTTTTAAACTTTATTAGTATACACTTGCTACTAATACATATAATGATTATATTCATCATGGGGAGTTGGTACATGTATATGATACATCTTAATTCTTTTTACATCTCCTTCCCCTCCACCTCATCACTTCCCTCCATCTCTTGGTCCCATTCCCTTTTGCAAAAATCTGTCTCCCTGTCTCCTGTTATTTATCTTTTATTTTGCTTTTTAACTTTCTTACATTTTGAGTTTCTCATATAAGAGAAACCATACAATATTTAAAATTGTCTGATTTATCTCACTTAAAATTGTAGTCTCACGATGCCTCCATTTTCCTACAAATGACTCCAGTTTATTCTTTATAGCAGAGTAGTGCTCCTGTGTGTGTAAACACCATGTTTTCTTTATCTCTACATCTGCTGATGGACATACAGGATGCTTCCCAAGTGTTGCTCTTATGAATTGTGCTGCTACAAACATGGGTGTGCACGGATCACCGCAGAGCCTTTCTGTGAAGTTCATAAAAGCTTTTCCCTCTATTTACCTGTCACTCAGCAAGATACCTACACGGGGACTAGTTTCCTTCCGGTTCCTCACCACACATATTTAACAAGTCTGCTAGTGGCTGAATTCTATTTCCTGTTCCGTGACTGAACTAACGGGCAGATTTCTCTCACGGGAGAAGGCCATGCTAACACCAACAGAAGCAAGAGCACCGACAGGACAGGACAGGACAGGATGGATGTGCCCAGAAAGGCCTGCCGCGGTGGGGCGGGGCCTGCAGCTGCCTGGATCCTGTGAGGAGGATGGTTGTCCTGCTGACAATGGCCTGGCCTGCAGTCAAAATGCAAATAGAGGGGCAGCCTGAGAGAGTACAGCCCCTGGCATCTCTGCATCTCCGGGTCTAAAAGACCCTTTCAGTGGCTTCTGTTCGAATTGCAAATGTTCCTTTGTTGGCCCAGCAGGGTCGGGGAGGCAGTGCCGAATAATCCCTCCTCTCCAGCAAGTTGGCTTTCTGCCTCCCAGCTGCAGAAGCCCGCGTTGGTTTTAAAGTGCAAAGCACAAGTTGTGTCCAAGGGCCCTCGTGAAGGTCGAGGTTGACAAAGAGGCAAATTCCAGGGGATCACCTAATTCCGGGACTGTTCTCAGCCTGTTTTCCGGTAAGGCCCGGGACCCCCATTCCTCTCTTTGCTTCAGCTTTGTAAACACAGTTAGATATCGAGAGTTCCTGAGAACTTGCACGATCCCAAGAAATGTCCCAGAGGGTCACAGGAGTGACATCAAAGGATGATGGGCCATAGAGCAGGAGCTCTGAGGGACCAGTGGCACCTGTGGCCGTTGAGACTGGGATCACCTCGGGCTCTTCGGGTGGCATTGGCCTGGTGTCATTTTCTCCTGGCCAACACCCTTCCAGGAATTCAGAGGAAGTTTGCCTTAGAGCAGAGCTACCCTGTGACCACAAGGCACATACTCTCCAACATGGACCTCCCCCGCCGCCCTGGAAGCAGGAAGCCGACTCCAGCACCCCTATTCTGTTCCGATGACCAAAGAAACCTTTGGAAAGAATACAGATTTTCCGCGTGAGAAATACACGTTTCCTTGGCTTGCTGAACATCAATCAAATCAATCAAGGCTGGATAAAAGAAAACACAGACGTGAGGACCTGCCCTCAGCTTAAAATTGCTGGTGAAGGGAAATGATTAGAAGAAAAAATGCTTATTTGATTGCTGATTATATGACTGACCCCAAGTGTCCTGGGTTTCCCCAGGCAGGAGAACAGAAGTTTCCTTATTCCTGGTGCTTGGAGGGTGGGGTTCAGCCCAGCTCCCTCTCCCCGGCTCTGAGGGCAGCTCTCTGCGGCCAGCACGCCCCTGCGCTCTCCTCTTCCCACCATGGCCTCTGCTGCTGTCCCTCCTCCAGGGACAGGAGTCACGGGTCTGCAGGCTGGGTCCTTTCTGTGCCTGTGTTGCAGTGCACCTGGCAGAACTGGTGGCCCTCCAATGGAGCCCCAGCTTAGCAGGGATGGGGACTGACCCCACCCTATCTCCTCATTTCCATATCGCATGGCCTTTGAGAACCACGGTCCATGGTCCACGGATGCAAGAAACAGCCAGGCTTGGTTCGCTTCAAATTACTATTTGTCCCACCCGCCAGGCTGGGCAGAATTGAGGCTCACTGCTACGACTCTCTCCACCCTCTGGGGCCTCCATGTTTCCCACCCAGTGGGAAAAGCACCTCTGACACCCAGTCAGTCTTCGGTGACCGGGGAGCACGCTACCCTGTGCGCCTGGAGAATGTGAAGTTGGGCGGCTCATTTGAGGACACGTGCAGAGCTTGCTGCTTGGAAGTCTCACTCCCGGAAGCAGGTACTGTACAGGGAGAGGGTCCTGGGGTGGGGGCTGAAGGGTGATCGGGGACTGTGGACCGGAGTGAGGAAGTGGTTCCCCATCCAGTCCTTTCCAATTCCCAGGATGCATCGGGCGTTTGTTCCTGTGTATCTTTAACATGTTTCCAACACTTGAGTCCCCACATCTAATCGAGACAGAGCAGGTCTTGGGGGCAAGCGGGAGGTGGAATGCACCTGTGTGGCCCTGTTCACATGGAATTTCCTTTCTAGCCAGCTTATCCTGACGGCAAAGGACACCAGTGTTCCCTTTCTGGAGGTGATAAAAATTCATTAAACAATGAATTCATTTAAGTTAACGCAAAAAAGATTGGCTTGGAAAAACAGAAGTAACGCAGAGCCGGCTCAGGCAGAGCTCGAATAACGGAGTCTGGAAGCCGCTTGCCGCAGTCGGAGGCCCAGAAGTCAGATCAGGGCACTGAACACCAGAGACAGCCCCTGCCCTCGAACAGTGCGGGTTCTCAGCCAAGTTCAACAGGAAAAATGCGACAGAATGTAATTAAATAGCAAGTAATTCGTTACAGATGCAAATTGAGTAAAAGCTCGAAGACGCCTGGGCCAGGGGTCTGAGGAAGAGATGGAGCGGTGCCTTCCAAAGTCCCTTGCAGTGGACACAGGTGTGGAGAGAGCGGACAGCGTCCCGGGGCTGCGGCGCCAAGGAGAATGCAGAGGGCAGGAGTGAGAAAGAGCCCAGGTCAGGCGCCAAGATGATGACGGACCGAGGGCAGGAAACAGGAGTTCTGCATCATCAGGAGCCAGCTCTGCAGGACGTGGCCGTCCTTCTGGGATTGGTTTGGGCAGCATGTGCAGGATCTGCGGCCGGCCAGACCCCTGCGGGGGAGGCACAGCCGGCTGGGGGTGGACACTGAGCCCAGCACAGGACCATCCTCAGGGGGCAGAGCCAGGGAGGGGCCAGGCCTGCCGGGAGGGGCTCCGGGCTCATCCTCCAAGGCAGCCGTGGGTGGAAACCTCCTTCAGGGACCAGGACAAGAGGCACTCCTGGGAAGGGAGCGGTCAAGTGGCTCCCACCAGGCCTTCAGATGGATGCAGAGGTCTGCCTCCTGCTGTCACGCCCAGAGAGGAGGCCGCGGGAGTGGCTTCCATCCAGGACCCTCTGCATGGAGGGCCCTCTCCGCAGGTGCCAGTCGGGCCGAGGCTCTGCCGGAGGCCCCCTTGTGCAGGGTTCTCATCTTCCAGGCGCTGCTGGTGGGAAGTGGCCTGAGTGGCACTTCTGCCTGTGGAGGGGCCATCGTGACAAGAGCGCTGGACACAGACACACATCCAGGGCTTGGCTCTGGAACTGAGGTGCACACTCATACCTGCATGTCTCTTGGGACGCTGAGGCCAGCGTGGGCTCCGTTGTCGTGAAAGCTTCCCTTTCTGGTTCAAATTTTAAACTATTAATTGACGTGTATCTATACAGTGTGCTATTTTGATATGTGTGTACAACACGTAATGCTCAGATGAGACTAACATGTCCATCATCTACAATATTTGTCATCAATTTCTCATGAGAGCATTCAAAATACTCTCTTCTATTTAATTTGAAATCTACAATACAGCATCATCACCCTACTGTGCCACAGTACCAACCAGGAGTTGTTCCTCATATCTAATTATCTCTGTGCCCACCAACCGACCTGTCCCTCTTCTGCCTGCCCCCTCCCTCTCCAGCCTGTGGTAACCACTCTGTATTTCTTTGAGATCAGTTTTTTTTAAAAAGTCTACACATAAGAGAATCGCACAATATTTTCCTCTCTATGCTTGTTTTATCACACGTAACATAATGACCTCCAGTTCTATTCATGGTGCCACAACTGGTGAGATTTCCTTCTTTTTTAATGGCTGAATAGTATTCCACATATTTCCAATAGTACGCCTCATTTTCTTTATCTACTGATCTGTTCATAAACACTTACTTGAATTCCGTATCTTGCCAGTTGCAATGTTTTATTGTAAGTGATGTGAGAAAATTTTAGAATAACATAAAATCATGTCCTCTCCCTGCCGTCAGTGGCTGTTTGGCAGTTGTATCAGTTTTCAGTGGTGGTAGCAGTTAAATGTCCTATGCTCTTTGCCTCAAGCTATGTTAACGTGCAGCATGTGCAGGACAAATTTTCTTCTGTCCCAGGAATGGAGTTGAAATGAATGTCAGGAACTGCGGAGTCTATGAAGACATGCGCCCTAACCAGCAGCTCGTTTCTAGGCAGACACAAACTAACCCACACACGGGAGACTGCGCGGGAGCCACCGGACCAGGAGCACTTGTAAACAGCAACAACCCCCACCAGGACGAAGCCTCATGGCACCGGGGACAGGCCGAAGCTCATTCCTAACCCATGAAGGAAGCTCCACCATCCGGTTTCAAACGGCGCTGGAGAGGACTTGGAACAGTATTCTAAGACTTGAGCTCTTAAGAGCAATTCTTTTCCCTGAGCACAGAACAATGTCTCCATCTGTCTTATGAAAACAGCAGATAAATAAATGTTGATTCGGCCTCATCCTGTCGGAATCATTATTCTCCAGGAAGGAGAAGTATAAACGCTGTCAGCTGTGGGCTCGGCAGGCTGCAGTGCCATGTGACGGGGTGGCCTCGGCCGAAGCTAGGGTAAAACGAGCAGTGAAACCGGCCGCTGGCTTCCTGCCTGGTCGCTTCTGCCTGGGCAGCCGAGGAACTGAACGCAGCAGACGCATGTTGCCGAGGCGCCCGGGTGCTGGCCTCTTCCCCGGCCAGTCTGACCAAGCCCCGTGTGGCGAGCGGGGATGGAGGGCTGGACATATCTCTGAGTCACTCTGCTCTTTTCTAGGGTCCCATCCTTTGGGGCGCCTGCATCCTTCCGGGCCCCTTCACCCTCACCACAGTCCACCCCCAGGCCGAGGCAGCGCCGAGCCTTCCTCTGGGGACCGTGGTCACTCGGGGCCTCTACAGGTCAGGCTCTGTGGTCTAGAAAAGGTCCCATGAGGCTCGTGGGCTGTGGCACCAACAGTGTGGTGGCAGTGTCAAAGACGGCCTGGCGCGCGTGTGCCCATGACAGTGTGAGCAGGCCTGCCAGACCCTGTGAGCACAGAGTGTCCCCGGGAAAGGGCCACTCTGGACAGGACTCAGATGACACACGTGCGTGGGTGGTCTTGGGTCCCTCTCTGCACCGGGATCAGCTATGATTATCAGCACGTGTATAACCATCCTCGTCATCTTCTTTCCCTCAAACTCCCACCACCCTGGCGCCATCTCACCTCACACTGAGCAGGCAACACTGAGTCTATTTGAAGGGGAAAGCAGAAGCCATCAGCCGGATGGTCCTTACATGTGCCCCAGGCCACCAGCTTTCCCCTTCCCTTGTGGGAGGCAACGCTCTCCTCCCCCTGCCCGGCACCGTGGCCACATCACCCTGCACTGGCCTCTGATTTAGAAGATGGGAAAGAAGAGCTCAGGGTCAAGAGGAGACTCAGCCATTTGCAAGATGGTGGCCTTTGGCCATGAGCTAATAGCCACCATCTGCATTTGTTCCCAGAGTATAAAGTGGGGCCCTGGTGGGACCTTCCTTACGGAGTGACAGAGCCTGGCTGTGGGCAATGCTCCTCACATGAGCCTGTCTGGCCCGTCTCCTTGCCCAAGCACTCTGCCGATATGAGTTGCTGTCTCCCCTCCACAGCCGGAGGCCCCGAGTCCCACTCTGGGTGGCCACTGCACACGGATTCAGGCTTGGTGCTCAGAGTGCACTTGGGGGAAAGTCGACCACAGACCCTGAATTGTGGAAGTCAGAGCGGCCAAGGAGACAGAGGGGACGATGGATGTCCAACCTGGCAGGGACTGGGGATAGCAAGTACAGGATTCGGGGGCATGTGATGGCGCCGAACAAGACAGTGGAACAGGGACTAATAGGTACCCGCAAGACAGAGCAAGGAGGAAGCATGTCCAGGCAGGGTCGCCGCTGAGCACACGGAGGCTCCTCTGAGAGATGGTGGAGAACAAGGTAAGGATGGAGGTGAGCGGAGAGGAGGGTGGGAGGGACCAGATCCTGAGGGACACTCTGTTTCTAGCAGCCGGGCTCTGGGGCAGCCCCAGGGTGTTTCAAGCGTGGACACTGATGATACTGAGGCCCCAGAACAGACTGACCCACGCCATGCTGCACAGGGCAACAGACAGGAAGCTGCTGCCGAGCCAGGAAGAGGCACTAATTCCATCTGCGACTGGACCACCCCGTCTTGACCAAGTCTTGTATGGTGACTCTGGGGCCTCTCTGCGGGACAGGCAGAAACCTGAGAAGAGATGGCTCATCACAGCTTCCTGGCAGCCCCAGGGATGGGACAGACTGACCTGATTTAGGAAAATGAAGAAATGTGACCTATCTTCTGGCAGCATCGTGGAGCTGTTTGCCTCTGCTCCTTTGACCAGGATGTCTGTGCCCACGCAAGGCTCCGCTCCCTTCTTATCGCTAGTCTTGACTTCTCCTGCTTTCCCTCTCTGGAGGTTCCCTAGTCCTAGTATCTCCCCAAATCTTGCAGATATTGAGGCCCCCTTCAAGTTTGCATGCTCCACAAAACCTACTCTGCACCTCCAATCCACACTAACTGCCCAGGCCTTGAGACTGTGGGCCACATCGCATTGATATTAACCTCAGATGCCCCACATCCAGCCCTAGGGGTCTTGCGTGCATGCCTATTCTCATTTCTACCAAGCACACAGCCACAGACTGGGCTTCACACAGGGCGGGGACTCAAATAATGTGAGTCCCGTTTCCGAGGCCGCAGGGTGCTGATCCACTTTGTCGCTTTTGTGCAGAGAAGAGAGCAGTCTGCAGACAGAGGGCTTCTCTAAGCACACTCATTCATTCACACTATCCTTCTTGTGCTCATTCCAAATATTCGTTGGATGTCTGCTGTGTTTCAGGCATCATATGCAAGATGTTTTTGATAAGATTTTTTGACTGAACAGAAATACTAAGGACATTTTCGTTGTTGTTTAATAGATGTTATTTTCTGCATTGAAATCACCTCTAGATTAGTTTTAATACCTAAAACAATGTAGATGATATGTAAATAGTTGATCTACTGTATTATTTAAGTAATAACAACAAGAAAAAAGTCTGTATTCGATATAGATGCGATTTTAAAAAAATATTTTTCATCTGTTGTTAGTCGAATCCAAAGACGAGGAACTGGTGGGTCTGGAGGCCAACCGTACTTCTGATCCATCCTGATCTTCTCTATGACCTCCTTCTTCTTTCTCCATCTTCCTAACCCATTTCTTTTCCTGGCACTCTGTTCTCTACAAGCCTTCTGTGACCATTCATTAAGATGTGTCAACTTGACCTGTTGAGCAGGTTAGTAAAGCTCTGGATGTGTCTGTGGGTGATTGATTCGTAGGCCATCAAACTGACAGAGGAAGACCCACTCGGGTTGGGTGGCACCAACCAGTGAGTGGTACCAACCAATGGCACCAAGCCTGGATGGAATCAAAAGGGAAAGAAGAAGGAAGGAGTCGCTCATTTGGAGGAGCTCCAGGCTTTGCCACCGCCTTTGGACAGTGGCCTCCAGCTTCTTAAGCCTCCGATGCTCACTCTTCAGGCTTCCAACACAGACTTTCATTCTGCCAATGCAGCCTCACACTGGTGACTCTACAGTGAGCTTCCAGGCTTTTGACCTTCAACTGCCCTTGGATCCTTGGCTCTCCGAATGCGGACGAACGCTGGGACTCTTCCGCCTCTGGTTCTGCAGGCCTACCTAATAAATTCCTTTGTATACACATACACAGATTTTGTATGATTCTGTTCCTCCAGAGACCCCAACCAATAACCTACCCTCTGACATCCTGTGTGTCTTCCTCTTGTGTGAGCTTCCCATTTGCCTCTGAATCTTGTAAATATTTAATTTTCCTTGCAGAGTATCTGCCTTTGTGTATCCTACAGTCGTTCGAAGCATGTCTATTAGTACAGTTTGCCAACAGCGCCTGTGGCAAAGGCTAATTTAGTGCCTTGGAAGATCCAGTTCCTTTTACATACGTACTTACTTTATTTTGCCTGCTATAGATGTTTATTGTAAAAGATACAAAAACTGTAAATAAACAAAGGAAAACATTCATGAGTCACTGTTTGGAACGACTCTGGAATGCTGTTCAGCAGAACACAACGGGGCCACGATGTGGTCGGTATAGGGGCGAAGCCTGCTAGCGGGTGCCGGGTAAACTCCTCGCATCCCCAGAGATTGCTGCATTGTCTTCATGAACCTTTTTGCAGAGACTTGCTAAATCCTGGGACAAATGTCCAAATGCAGAATGTCAGGGCCAAAACGTATTCAGTTTTGAATATTTTGCTACAAATTGTCAAACTCTCCCCAGAATTTAGTGCCAGTCAACACTCCAGTCAGTTGCGTGCTCTCTGATTGGCTGACACTCCGTGTGCTTTTGTCACGTGGAACAAGGAAATGATATCGCATTGTTCCAATTTCTATCACTCTGTGACAAATGCAAAACGTTTTTTGGAAGCACCTCGGTGTAAAGGGGTCGGTTAACAGTGTAAGTCAAAGTGCTGGCTGTTCTTTCCCTGAAATGGGAATGCTCATTATGGCTCCCTTGGCGGCGTTCCAGGCTGGACCCCCATCCCTGTCCCCGACACTGGTATGTTGGAGATGAGCTCCGAGGAACAGACCAACACTGATGTGTGTCTGCACGCGGCACCTGTTCTGACACAGATTTGGAGATGAAAGACTTTGCCAAAAAATTGGTTTGAGCAATACTTCCTGGGTGCCTACCATGTGCTGAGTGCTTTTCTAGTGACTTTATCATGTACCTGGGGGAGAAAGTGGTGAGGAAAGTAAGCAAAGAAGAAAGCACACACATGACTCTTTTCGGGCTGGGCTACGTGAACTGGAGATGTTTGTTTTCCTGTGGGCCAGAGCCCTGCTGCTGGAAACAGAAGGTCCCTTTCAATGAATTTACTGAGCTGATGGTTTAATGCAGCAAATATTTACAGCACACCTATTTATGTTCCAGGGACAAAAATGAGCAACACTTGGCCCCTTGCTTAAGAAAGTTCTAACCAATATGTGGTGGGAAGGTGGGGAAGACACAGAAACTTAAGAATCATGTTTGAATCTGGGTGGCGTCAGGCAAACACTGCCCCATGTTCTCCTGGGACTGCGCCTTGCCCGGGTCACTGCACTGGCAAATCTCCCAGCTGGCACTGCCCAAGGCCCTCCGAGGCCACTACTTCTGTTCTACCCGTGACCCCACCCACTTTGAATGGAGTGAAGAATGGGCAGAAGAAAGGGCATTGTGGAGAGGGAAGGAGAGGTGAAATGGTGGGCATCCGGTTGATTACACAAACTGAATCTGAGTTTCAAGACTGTCTGCAGAACGCCAAAGCAACCAGTCAGTGTGTCTTATCCAACAGCCCCAGTGACCTGGAAAAAGAGCCATTAAACTGATCGCTTGGTGTCAAGCACTCAGACTCGGCTCAGAACCCACATTTCCCCCCATTACTATTGGGTTGTGTGGACGCCACGGGTGACTGGGGCTGGACCTGAGGTGGCGGCAAGCTTTCTGCCCCAGATAGAGTTCTGATTTCTGTTTATTATGCTCTTCCTTCTGCGAACAGAGACAAGTGCCCTTTAAAAGGCAAGGAGGGATCGCACTGCTAAAGCGATGATGTGTATCGAGAAAAATGATGATGTGTGTGAAGCCAGCGCAGGGGAACAAAACGCACAGTTCTGAAATTCTGAACAGAAAGTTCCCACTTACCGCCAGCCTCCTAGCACATTGCCAAGTGGATTTGCCTCTGGATGTGCCCTGATCAGAGGCAGCTTCTGGCTCTAACACCCCCACAATGTGGCCAAGTGCTTGTTCTTTTGCTCCAGAGTTTACTGGGGAGGCCACATGTGCTTTGCCCGGGTCCCACAGTGGCTCTCTGGGTTTCCAGTTTCACCCAAAGTCACCGATGTGAGGTGACAGAGAAGTGTTGGATCACTCCTCTCATGTTGGACTCCAATATCTGGTCCTCCTGAGGGTGGTATTGAAGAAAGGAGGGAAAAAGGGGAGAGACGAGGGAGGAGAGTGCAGGGGAAGGGAGGGGAACAGAGGTGCCCAAGAGGCCCCCCTAGGAATGGCAGTTTAAAACCAGCGCCTGCTCCCCTGTAGTGTGGGGAGTTGGATGCAGAAACTCTCGAAATTCCCGTGCTCCAGAAGTACCAATGTTGGTATGGAGAAGATATATACTATTTATGGTTTGTTACCTTGTTCAACTAAAAAAAAATATATATATATATATGTATATATATGGTGCCTGTTGTTTTGCTTAAGTGAAATCAGTGGGCTTCCAGATACTATATGCAGGGACTCTGAAACACCAGGACCACAGGGCCAGGAAAGGATCTCAATTCTCTTTAGCTTCACTGGCGGGAAAGATGGGCTCAAGGGTGCCTCCAGAAGCCGGAGTGCCCTGGGGACCAAGCCAGGGCTCTGTGCACCCCCTTCCAGCACCCCACCCCTCTGCTGTAGCTTTCCTTGGGGTTTGGAAGAGCTGACTTCAGCCAGCTTCCCACCAAGAGTTGGGAAGAAGTTAGGTGGTACAATATGCAAGCTCACGGTGGCGGGGGGGCAGTATTTCAAAACAATGCTTTAACATAAATGATGAATATGCTAATTGTGGGTTTGTAAAAATTATGCACATGGACCAAAAGGAGAAGGAAATAACATACAAAATGCTGTTCCCAGGATGGAATAAGGAGCTGATGCTACAGTCCCACAAGTTTGTGTGGAATGTCTTCTAGAGCTGAAGAAGGTGCTGGGGGCCCAGATCACATGGTTGACCATCCACTAATAGAGAAAACATGACGTTTGTGACTCCACACTTAATTCCCAAAACCCAACGGGACACATACAGAGGAACTAAGTCCAGGCTTCTGTGTGGGCTCTTCGGGGAGTCCGGGATAACTCTGCCCACTACCCACCCCGAGACTGGGAAATCTCCAAGTTGAAGTGTGAAAAGCAGGCTGGGAGAGGGCAGAGGAAGCTGGTGCAGGAGAACTGGGGTGTGTTTCTGAATTCCTTTAGATTCAGTATCTTCCAACTCCTTCTTGTCCATCCAAATTGTCTCGCTATCTCTTTTCTAAGGTTGATTGTTTTCTGCTTTTGTTGTTCCTCTTCTGAAATGTTGGTGCAGGTTGGGCATGAGAGGGGAACAGACGGTCAGGGTCAATGAACTATGCTTGGCCAGTGATCTGGGAAGAGAGTCACTGAGCAGGCAGACCCCGGGAGGACCGGTCATGTCAAAGACGAGTGGCTTTGCCCTTTGGGCCTCTGCTCTCACTACCCTTGCTGTCCCTGTCCTTTTGTCTGCGTTAACCCCTCCAAATCCCAGCCCGCGCATCTCTCTTTGTATTAGTCAGCAGGGGTGGGGTGGGCTGCGGGCATGATCAGCTGCTGAATCTCAGTGGTGTTCACAACCAAGGTGCACGTCTCACTCCTGCTGCATGTCCTGCATGGCCAGCAGTGGGACTCTGTCCATCTCCCCGCACCTAGACAGCAGAAGGGTGAGCCTTGGTCACCAGGGCAAGGCAAGTCACACAAGCATGCCCAAACTGAATGGCAGCAGGGAAGTGTGGTCACACCACGCGCTCAGGAAAGTGAGAATGTCCGTGAAAAACGCTAATGAGTAGTGTGCCCCTAACACCTCGGGCAGAGTTAGCCTGCTGCAAGGGTCTTTTTTCTCTGCGCACAACACTCGGCATACTGGATCCGACCTTCACAGGTCTCCTGGGCAAGACTCCTTCAGGGTAGAGATTGATATCAGCTGTGTCTCAATGGCGGGTCCTGGAGGAGAGGAGAGCAGGTGCTCAAATGTACTACTGAAAAAAAATAACTTTTTTTAAACTTACTCAAACTTTTTCTTATCTGCTGTTTTTACAATGTGTATTTATAGCCTCAAATAAAGTCTTTCCTCTCCTGAATTTCATGAAGAAATGGACATCACTTGTAAAGTTATTAGGACTCCAGGGATCCCGGAATAGCTACGGACGACTCACTGCTGGTAACTGCACAGATTCTCTGTGGAGTCAGGAAATGGGATCTTAATCAACCCCGAGTGCGCTGTCAACTTGCTACCTGGAGATGGCAGAGAATACACGCCACAGGTGCGCACAGTTTCTGCCTCCCCTGGGGCTTGATGCCTTTTGCATTGTTATCATTTTATTTCCAGAAACACTTGGCGTATGCTGGCTTCGGTTGTTAGTAGGAGAACTTGCATCTGTACTTATGTAAGTATATGCTGGACTTCGTATTGTAATAAACCTTTGCTCTTTGCTAAGTATAAATGCGAAAATCCACATTCCTTAAAAAGCGGAAGAACTTTCTGGAGGTGTAAGACCTCCGTAACTTTCCTCCTTAGTTTGTTGTTTTCACAGCCAGAAGTAGCAGATGGGCCTGATGAATGGATTCCATGAACAGTGGTAAATTTTTAACGAGGAAACCTCCCTTTCTTTCAGTCCACTCCCTTAATCCCCTTATCAAATTCGTACTTTTATTTTCACAACAGAAATAGTATTCCTCCCTTCCAGTTCACGTGTAGCTCAGGCTCTGGTGTGATTCTAACTTACGTTTTAGGGTTGTGACGAACTGAACACCACGTAATGGATTTGCACAGTTCTTTGTGGGCCGTATTGTTCATGGAGATGAAGAAGTTGGCAGTTGTGTTCCCAATAAGGTTTCTGCTTCCTTGATCTGAACCCCCTGCAAAAGCATTTTCTTTTCCTCTGTCTTTCTAAATGGTAATGCAGTACAAAGGACAGATTCAGAGGAGTGAATTCTAAATTACTCCTACCATCTGGCATCGGAAGAAACAGAGATTGGACCAGGAGGAATTATTCCCCAAGTCATGTGATTTGGCCCCCCAAGCTCGACAGAGCTCCCCCGAGCTAGCGAGAGGTCCACTCACACGTCTCTCCCTTCTCCCACAAATTTTGCCTTGATTTTAAAATTGTCATCACAGATATACATCTATATATATATATACACACACACACATTGTGCAAAGAAAAGAAAGTATAGGAACTATTTTAAATATCTAGAAATAGTAATTAGTTCATTTAACATTTTAATCTATTTCTCCATTTGTATACTTTCTCTTCACCCTTTATATGCGTATGTATGGACTGAACTGTAAACAGAGGAGTTGAACTATAATACTGTTTTGAAATTCACTTTTAAAGCCAAACAGTATATCCTAAATATTTTCCATTAAATTGAAAATTTAATTTTGGCATTTAATGATTATTTCATCATAGGGTACAGATTATTTAAATACATTTCTTTCCAGGGTATACAGAGATCACCTCTATTTTACTTTTCTAATTTAGGAAGCAACATGCTTCCTTGCATGTAAATACTTTTGTACCTCTCTGACCTTCGTTGAGCATAATTTACACAAAGTGCAATTTAGATTTTAAGAGTCTGACTGTTTTCCAGGGCTCAGCTGCCCTCCCTGTAATCTGTACTATTTTGCACTCCGCTAGCAGTAGAGTGCCCGTTTCCCTGGATGCTCTCCATTCAGGGGTCTTGTAATTTTAATTAAATCCTTAGTTACAAAAGCACCATATGGTAATTACAAAGTATGAGAACATTAAGGCTTTGAACTAGAATATTTGACTTTTTTGGCGGTGGTGATGATGGTACTAGGAGTTGAACCCAGGGCCTTTTCACGGAGCTATATCCCCAAACTTTTTTTGAATTGTTTATTTTTCATTTTGAAACAGGTTCTCCCAAAGTTGCTGAGTTGCATAGGACGGGCCCACACTTGCCATCTCCTGCCTCGACCTCCCAAAGTGCTGAGATTACAGGTGTGGGCCAGCATACCTGGCTACTATTCAACATTTAAGTGAACATGTTCTATGATTTCACACTCCTAAACTCATTGTAGATTAATTGCATGAGGTGCCCTGCATTTTCTCCACAGTGTGCTGAGTTTCTGGATCTAAAGGCATCTATTAGCACATTTTTCCTAAACAGAGACAAATTTCTCCCCAAGAACCCTGGTGCCAGTTGTTAACATCATAATTTGTGTCATTCGACTGCACTTTCTATTTGCACTTTAGGTGTTAGTTCTTTGCGAAAATGGGATGTTGCTCATGGAGTTGGAAGTTTCTGCCCTTACCCTATTTCACTCCAGACAGACAAAGTCAGCACTACATTCTTCATAACGATTGTTCTGTAGTACCATAGTGCATGAATGTGGTGCAGTTTACCGACTGACCTGTGGATGGCCATTGCAATTCTTTTTAACACTCCTTTTGACAAATCATGCTTTAATGCACATAGTGTCTGTGTGACACTATCTAGGGGGTGCATCCCGTGTTAGGGAGATGCAGGAGCACAGAGCTGCCTTTCATCAGCACCATGGAAGAGACAGACTGTCTCCAGCGAACTCATCCCATTTACACTTCTTCCTCCTCTCCACCCCACACTGGGCAGAGCCCTCATCATTTTTCTGTGTCTTTACAGCCTTGGCCATGCTGTAATTTAATTCTACAGACCCTAAACTTTACCTTTCAAACTCATTTCTTTAAGCTAGCTGGAATTTATCGTGGGATGAACTGTCAGACACATTTAATTCAATCTTCCGTGTAGGGTGGTCACTGTCCGGATACACACACTTCACCCTCTAGCCTTCCTGCTGCTCCGTCAGTACTGAGCTTTGATTGATGCACATGGGCCAGCTCTGTCTTCTAGCCTATTCGCTCATCTCTGAGGATGTCATTGCACTCTACGTACCATCCATCCCCTCAGCACAGAACGTGTTGCCCTTCACTCTTCCTGCGGATTTGATGATAAAAACTACAAAGTTTTATTAACAGCCCTTTAGAATTTTAACTGGCATGTCATGAACTTCACAGATCAATTTAGAGAGACTTGTTATCTTTTTAAGGTTGCTTCTCTACTTGTAAACCCAGAATGTATTTCCCCTTATTTAGTTTAAAAATTCTGTTACAGTTTTCTCAATAAAAGTTTTTTTTCATAATTTGTTAGATTTAGTCCCAGATTCTTATAAGTCTGCAGAAAGTTTTATAATTACATTTATTATGGAAACTTATCATTACATTTTCAAATTCATCATTGCTAGAAATAAAAATCATGTTTCTTTCCCATTCTTTTCTCTTTATATTTTATGCAGGTGGGTTTTGTTTTTCTTTTTCTTTTCTTTTTTTCCCTTCAGGAAAAGGGGCTATTTTTTCTTTGTCGTATACTCCCTATGGTTACAATACAATAGGAATTAGAAGCAATGATAATAGATTTTTTTTTCTTGTTTTTCATTTTAAAGTAAGAGCTTCTCATGTTTGCCTACTCAAATAAGGTGACTTCTAACTGCTCTATTGATTTGTTTTTAAAACAAGTTCAGAATGTTCCCTTTTCTTACTAGTTTGCTAAGAGTTGTTATTTGGTCATGTTTAAATGTTCAATTTAACTGGATACTTTTCTGCGTCCATAGAGACGACCATGTGGTTCCTTTATCAATCTGGCAACTTAAAGAGTTACATTAATAGATTTTCATATATTAAGTTATCTTTGTTTTTCATCCTTTTTGGATAGGATAAAATACTTTATAGTTCTTTCATTTGTGTCTTTCATTTTATGTTCAGTACATTTCATCTCGTGATAATTTAAGACCTAATTTGTTTTTAGTTCTCCTACTGACTAATTTTATAACTTTTGATAATATGTATAGATAGCAAAACAGTTTTTTCAACCCCAGGAATGAAACTTTAAAAATGAAATAATTCTACCAAAGCTCTATGTCAAAACAGTAGTAGAAAGACTAAGTGATGGAATATTAGTACTTACTGTATCTTTTCCTTTTATGAGTAAGTATGTGAATTTTAGTCTCTTTATTGTATAATTACTTTAAAATTTTATGTTATCTTCTTTTCTTGAGAAATGTTGGCTTGCAGTGTCTCACAAGCATGTTATACAGAAGTTTACCTTTAGTACTTAATTTCAGTGCCTACAACTAACCCTTCTTTTTAAACAGTTAACTCTTCAAATTGAAAAAAATGCAAATCGTACATGGTTATGGTGTACAGTACGGTGCTTTGATACATCCTAATGAAGCTGCCAAATTTCAAGAACAAAGAAAATAAGGATAATAATAGTGACTTTATACAGCCCTTATGATGTGCTATTAGGTGGTATTTGTGTGTGTGTGTGTGTTTAATGTGTCATATCACGACAAAGAAGCACACGAGAATAACCAAGTGTCCCAGGCCAAACTGGTGTGACCCAAGGACATCCATTCCAGCTCCCTCCTTCCACCGCCAAACACTCCCAAAGAGGGGCGACTACAGGCTTGTCAAGGTAAGAGAAGGATTATCCAGTGTAATTCTTTTTCATGCAAACACACTGCCCTCCTAAAACAAAGCAATGCATAGACATTCCTGAATAAAAAGACTCCGCAGCCACAAACTAGTCCTGAAGAACCCAGCTAACCAAACCCTGAATCTGCAGAAGCAGCTCAAGTGATGGAATATTAGCTCTCGGCAGGCAGCCTGTATATGAATGCAGTCAGGATTGAACAGCTTGGGAGTCATTGCTACACAACCAGTTGTAGATATTATAAAACTTTAATACGAACGAATAATGACAGAGCTACTAGCAGCTGGTGGGTGGGGGAGTCGGGGAGGAGGGAGTGCAGATGCACTTGTTCAGCATCTTTTTTCCTTATTAGCACATGCTTGCAGTACGCAATAATTACATTCCTTGTGTGGCGTTAACGCAGCAATTAACAGGAATGGTGAGAAGCTGAAATAAGGAACATGATTCAGTGACTCTTGTATTAATTACCATCATATTTTTTCCTTAATTTTCTAAGGGTTCTTTATAAATCAGTTTGTTTTCTCACAGTGAAGAAAAAAGAAAAAAAAGGTACTTTTCTGAAATTCATCAGTTCCCTAAAATTCAATTCAAGGCATTTTTAACAAATAACATTATAACATGATCCAATTTTTATAAAACTTTTGCTCCGTCTGTCTATTAATTTAATGATCTATCATGACATTTCTGGAATTGTGCTCAACATTTTTTCCCCTTTGTAATTGTTTGGCTCATCCACATAGAGCTGCATATCTTTTTGTTTTCAAAACAATAAAGACATTTTCCCCCAAATTTAATAAAAACCTCCTTCCTTCGCCTTGCTCCCCCCCCCCCGCCTCCCCAGGAAGGGTGTAATCATTGCCATCCTTTGCTGCCTGTCCTCCCCAGCGTCGCTCCTGGGCCACACGCTGCTCTGCACACGCTGCTCTGCTCTGGAACTTGCTTTCCCCGAGCCTGTACCTTTCACTCTCCCAGAACTTCTCCTGCACCTTCACGTGTCTGCTTTCTCATTAGCAAAATGCTAACGTCCAATGTGGGCTCTGCAGGGTGGTTCAGGCCTTTGTGTGCAGCTCCATGATCTGTCTATTCCTGCTCTTGTGCAGTATTCTGATTTTCCTGGAATAACAACATTTTGATACCATCCTTCTTTTCTGCAATCCTCTGGATCATTCCCAGATACCTATTTTCCCCTGTGTGATTTAACGTCATTTCGAGAAATTCCAAACTATCCTATTAGTACCTTACTTCTGTTTCATGAAATATATAGCCTAATTTAGGGTAATTTTTTTCCTTACACAATTGAGTCTCACCTTCCAAAGATGAGATGTGTGATGTCATTTGCTCACAAAAAAAATCCCCCCCGCAACAATTATGTCTCTCAGCAGAATAAAATATTGCCCTCAACTGAGTCTTGCAGTTGCCTCACAAAATGTAGCTCTCACTATTCAGATGGTATTGCCATTCAAGTGGGAATGCTCCATTGTATTTTGTAAATGTTTATTTTTCAAATAAAGCAAGCTTTGTATATTTGCATATAAAGTTTAAAACTGCACAAACCTCTGAATTTTATCATCCATTCTAATAATTCCTTCAGTTGATTATTTTGGTGTTTTTAGATGCAGAATTATACGTCAAATGATCTCTTATCTGATTGCTTTGGCTGGTATTTCCAAAGTAATATTAAATAACAACCATGAGCATAAGCATTCTTTTCATTGTTCTGACTTTAATTAGAATGGCTTTATTGTGTCACCCTCCAACATGACAGCAATTTCTGCTTCGAGATTTTTAAGAAGCATATTCAAGACCTACAATGAATTTTTATACAATACCAGTCATATGTCTAGGTGTGTGTGTGGGTGAAGTTAAGATATATTGAATTTCAGCAGATGAGTCCTTCAGCACTTCGTGGATTGTGTTATTTTCTTCCTTCGGTTTCCTGAATGTCGGATTGATTAATAGGTTCTCATGCCACTCAGCTGGAGTTGATGCCCCCGTTTTTAAATCCTCGCCAAGGGGAGCCCTCACCTGTGCAGCACTGTGGGTGATGGATTCGGGGGTTTGCATTTTGGTCTCAGACGGGTGCTAGTTCTTCTTTGCTAGCTCGTCACTCAGGCAGCAGGGGCGTTTAGAGGGTGCTAAGGGGCGCAGAGCTGGAACCCAGGTCCGGGTGCAGCTCAACAGCAACAGGCCCTGTTCATCTGCACAGCTTGCTGGGTGCGGCCGCCATGCACAGAGCACCCAGCACTGGACATCTTGCTGCCCCACCCATTTGCGCCCTTTGTCCCCTGCTCACCGCAGCCCTGGGGCTGTGCTCCTCTCTGCAAGCTGGACCGGAGGCCCAGGCCGGAGTCTCTGTCCTTTGATCATCCCTCCTGCCTCTCACCTAACAGAACTTGGCCGGGTCCACAGCCGGGCAGCCTCCGCCACCTCCGGGCATGTGTCTTCCTCCAGGTTTGTGTCCATGGTTCACTCAGTGGTCAGCTGGACAGAAGGCGGTAGACCAGTCATCCCACGTCATGAGGGGTTTACTCAGAAGAGTCTCAAAGTTTTAAAGAGAGCGAGAGAGAGAGCAAGCTGCGTGCTGCACATTTACATACAAAACCTCCTTGGTGAAAGGTTGAAACTTCGGTGACTTAACAAGAGAGGCCTACGGGGTGGGGGAAGGCCACCAACACAAGGTACAGGCACCTTGCTGGATCTCACCCGTTTCTTTTGAGAGAGACGCCTGGTCCGGGGAGGAGTCATCTCCACCAGGTCCTCGCAGCCCAGGGAGCCTGCCAGGGCCCTGTGGTACCACCCACCCCAAAGCCAAGGCTCACCCTTGTCCCGCTCAGAGGGAGGGTCCACTCTTCTCCTTGACGTAATTATTGCACTGCCAGACTCTGTGCCTCCCGAGGGAGTAGTGAGGGAACCTGGTCAGTGACTCGTCACTAAGAGGAAGTCTGGCTTATTTAGTCCCAATGCCCAGCTCTAGCACACAGCGGAGGCCAATGGTGGCAGTGGAGCCAACTCAAATCACGTCTCATTTTTTCTGTATCTTTGTTTTTTAAACGTGCAAGGCGAGGGGCGCTAGGAAACTGTGGTGCGTGTTTAAATCTTAAGCCACTATTATGAGAGAAGACATGCTGCCATCAGGCCGCCTCAAAGTCCTCCTTCAACTACACTTCGCCCCTTGTTCTTACAGCTTTGGGAAGCGGTTCTGGAACTCTTCTTCCGTGCGTGTCTTTGTGAGACGTGATCTAAAGTACCATGACTGCTGCTGTCATGTGGCAGCCACCAGAAAGGCAGCCTGCAAAAACAGGACGGTGTAGCCTCAGCCGCTTTACTCCCCAGATCTGGCACCATTTGACTTCTGATCTTCCCCAGGGTCGAAACGACCGTGAAAGATAAATGTTTTCCATCAATTCAGGGCATCAAAGCAGCCACGACAGAGCGACAAAAGACACCCAGGAGAAAGGGCTCCAGAGCAGCTTCAGAAAGTGGCAAGAATGATGCGGTAAGTGTTTGAAGCAAGGGGAGTGACTTTGAGGGGGTTTAATAGCAATGTGCCTTTTACTGTAATACATTTTCAATCGAAACGAAGACCGTCAGGGCATGGTGGTGCATGCTTGTAATCCCAGCACACAGGTGGCTGAGGCAGGAGGATCGCCATGAGTTCATGGCCATCCTGGGCTACACAGCGAGTTCAAAGCCAGGCTGAGGTGTATAGCAAGACCGTCTCTCAATAAACAAAACAAACAAAATCGCATCACATACTTTCACATATATCATTGTAATTCATCTGTTCAAAGGACATTGCTGCAGTTTTTCACGTGACTCTCTGGGGCCTCGAAGAGCGAGAGCCACTTCAGCTCCTGACCTGGGAACGGTGGGCTCAGGTCAACTGGGGGCCGCAGGGATGCCTAACCTGCATCGACCCCAGAAGAGCAATCACCTCGGGCCACCCCAGGTATGTTTTAAGACCTCGAGAATGTGAGTATATTCCTTCAGACTGACCCCTGCTACACCCGGAAGGAACAAATAACGGCCCCTTCCCACTGATCTGAGCTCTCACGCTCTGCGGCGAAGCCTCAGGAAATAGGAGGGAGCCGGAGGAAGTCAGATCTGAAGCAACACCGAGAGTCCATAAAGAATAATTATAACCACGAGCACAGGGGAGAGGAAGCGGGCCCGGCAGTCTGATAAATAGGATTTTATTAGCTTGCTAACCTTGCTGGCCTATCTCAGAGGTGCAAAAGGAGGCTCTGGACCCTGCCATGACTGCTACCCATGGGGCTGACTGACGCAAGAGGGGACCGGAGGCCCGTGTTTATATGAGGAAGCAAAGTGCAGATGCCCAGTTTGTGATCTACTTGTCTTTATCTTGTCTCTATGTCTCATTTGCTGGAAGGGCATTATCTGCAAACATAAAGCCAGCGATAGTTCATCCTCAGTTGTGCTAGAGATGAAAGACCTGATTTTTAAAAAAAGTATAAAGCAATATGAAGTAAAATGTGTTTCGTCCCTTCATGGGAATATTAATTCATGCTTGGTGACTATAATTCTGAACCAGAAAATTGGTGACATCTGGCCGTTCCCACCCCCATGGCTGCCGTAGCTCCGAAGGAGGCAGAGACCCCGTAGTACGTTCAGGACGGCCACTTTGAACCCTTTCACTGTAAACGCACCGTCTGTCTTCAGCAGGCTGCACGGGCTTAGCATCAGGGCCTCAGTTTCCCTATCAGAGGCTTGAGCAGGATGCAATCCTGAAAGCCATGGTCCACTGAGTCATTCTACCTCTGTGACCTGGCATGCAGGACAGGGCCAAGCAGAGTCTGGAGTCTCAGCTCCAAAGAGAGGAATTCCTAAAATGATGGGTCCGATGTGCCCACCAGGGCCTCCACAGCAGGGCTGGTAGCTGGGGAGGCAGTGGGGCTCACTGGCCCACACAGCCAGTCTCTTCTCAAGGCTCAGGAAATGGCTTTGGGGGGGTCACTGGGCTCCAAGCCCCCTAAAGGATACCCTTGTCTGGGGTAAACACAAAGTCCTTCCACTACCTCCATGCCCTACGTGTCCTAAGCCCTTCTCCCCTGTGGCCTTGGGCCATCTGGATCACCCTTCGTCTCTCTCTGCCAGTCTTGGGCACACACCCATTGGCAACTCCCCACACCCTCAGAGCTCTGCACTGTTGCCCTGGTCACCCTCACAGTGAGGCCCCCAGGCTGGCCATTTCTGGCTGATGCCCCTCACTCTGCTCTCTATTCTTCTTCCAGAGCACATTTCACCCTGTGCCTTATGACAATGGACTGTTTCTTTATTGAGTGTCTTCTGCTTGTTTCCTCATGGAGAGTAAGCACCGTGCGAGCAGGGGCTCTGCTCTCACACCTGTCTCTAAGTGTAACAAGCCGTGAGTGTGTGCCCATCAAACATGGCCTCTTGCTGCCCCTCCCTTCCTTTCCCAAACAGGGATACCCAAGCTGATAAAAATGCCTTTAAATATGGCTTCCTTTACTGCGCCACCCCTGACAGAATTCCGGCATGAACAGAACAGGCCAGCATCTCCAGGCCAACTCTTGTTGGTGGGTGGGGGTGGGAAGCTCTTAACAGTAGGTGATCAGCTGCGATTTACAGGGCCTGGAACCAGGCCGGACGGGAAGGGCCCCGGCGCAATGGCTTCCCGGCCTTGATTCTAAATGTTCTGGCTCCAGTCTGGCCAGAGTGGACAATGGCTACTCCTCTAACGGGGTGACTAGCATACAAATATGTGTAAGGGTTTTATCCAAAGGCCTCTGCAGAAAAACAGGGTGGAGAGGGGCCGCCGGCCATTGGATCTTCAGGAAACACGTTCCAGCCTTTCCTGTCTAATCAGGAGCCCTCTCTCTCTGAGGGTGCAAAGTTCACTTTCTCTACTTGTCTTTCTCTCTTTCTTCACTTGCGGAATGCATTTATTTATTTTTTCTCTTAGTTAACAGGGAAGTTACATAAAGACATAGGAATTTCGGGACTGAAAGAGAAAACCTATTCAATGGAAGCTAACAAGTTCCTTGCAGATGGCGCAGTCCCATTTATCTGGAAGCCTGGACCAGAGGGGGAATCACAGCCCTGTGGAGTGCACGATAACCTCAGGTTAACATAATATAAACTGCGCACATCACTGTTTCCACGGAAACTTGAGTGAACCTTTGTCTGCCTGACCCTGGGAGCCAAAGCCAAGGCCGTCTGATGGCAGAGGCGCTCGGGAGTTGTACGCTGTCCAGATGTCTGTGTGGCCCACGCATGCAGAAGAGACTTGCTGGGGACCTGGAAGTCTCCAGCTCTTCTAAATCATTTTTATGCAGTGTAATCGCACACTGTGCTATTGAGCAAGTTGAAAAATACTGTTTCGTTAAATAGACAATGAAAGAAAGAATGAATCTCTTACATATTGGTGGCAAAACTTTTTGTTTTGAGCCAAAATTTGGTTGAAATCTATCTGTCTGTCTGTCTATCTCCAAAGACAATCCTGAGGGCTACACAGTAAACCTGTTCATTTTCCTTGGTAAATCAACACTTTGGTGGCATGCTATGTAGGCATGTTTTTAATACTATGAATTAAGATCCCCAAAAGAGTGAGTAGTCAGTGATCTTCACACCTTCACCTCTAGAAATATGTACTGAAAAAAAAAATACAAAAGAGTGACCCGAAATTTATGTACAAAGATGTTCAATAAAGTCTTTACAACAGCAAGAATAATGAACACAACTTTTAAATAACCTACAGCAGAAAAATGGCCAAATAAAGCATGGCACAACCCATAAAAATTATATTCTCACAGACTATTAAAACCTAATAAAATATAAAAGGGATATATCACAATATACCTAGGTACTATTTCTGAATTGCATGCTTATAGATGATTTGATTTTATTTTATACTTTTTCTATTTTCCAATTATTTTATACAGGATTCATGTATTATTTTATTTTCTGAGAAAATGATAAATTACATCTTTGTACATAATGAACTCAGTCCTGAGTAAGAAACTAGGTGGATCACCTACGGGGTTTTGTTGGATCTGGTACTTGGGAACGATTTAAATGAGGAACTGTCTCTTGAGCAGCTGGTGGGAAACTACCCAACCTGACACACCGTGTCGCTGACCTGGGCCCCATGAACTTCCTGGAGATTTGGGGGAAGATGAGTCAAGTGACAGTGAACCTCTCCCACCCATATCGCGGTTTCTTGGCACCTTCAAGCGCCAGGACACCCATCATTTTCCTTGGCCCGGATTTGTCTCTCAGAGACCCAGCTCTTCTCTTCTACCCTTGTCATGTCCTGAGATTCCCTCAAGTTTCTTTCCTCCTCCTTTGTCACGAGACCACACATAAATTCAGAAAGGGCAAAGATCTGTCCTCAGGGCTTGCTGATGAAACAGGACCATGGGCAGTTCACTCTCTGGCCCATAGTTTACTTTTAGCGGGCAAAAATAATGCTCAGATCCTCAGTGGCTCCAGCAAACATAAACCATGTCTCCGAGAAACAGCTGCTTGATTAATGCAGTCAATTCCAGCAAACAGCTTCAAAATTCCATGGAGAAGAAAAGCCAATAAAAATGCCTGTCTGGCTCACCAGGCCCACCCAGATGCCATGTCAGTCAGGCAGGAGCTGCCCTGCTGGAGTCCTGCCCTGGTGACCTCTGCATCCCACCAGTCCAGCAACTGTGAACATAGATGTACATCCTTAAAACTATATTAGAAACGGTGTCTTGCCATGTATGTCTATATATATATATCATGAAACATCATGACCAAGTAGAATTTATCCGGGAATAGAAGGAAATCAAAGAAATTTACTATATTAACAGGATAAAAAGGACCATATTACAATCTCAAAAAATACAGAAGGAAATTGACAGTACTTAAATGCCATTCATATTTTAAAATGACAAGCATAAAGAAATAAAATAAAATGATAAGCATACTATAGGAATCAAATGGAATGATCATAGGCTGCTAAAGAGAATCTAAAATGAAACTATGGCTGACTTTATATCTGGTTGTGAACATCTGAATCCACATATCTCCCGTGGGGCACTGCAGAAGAGAAACAGTCCATGGCAAGGCAGGCAGAAGCAGGAGCAGCAAGCTTGCCTTTCCCTTTTATTCCATCCAGGCTCTGAGCCTCTTGGGTGCTGCCACCCAGAACTGCGCTAATTCCGATCAGTGGACTAATGTAGTACCACACACCCTAATCCCAGTGTGACAGGCCCTAGAACAGCCAGCTCTGAAAAGCCCCATCTACGAGTGCAGCAGGCTGGGGGGGCGGGGCAGATCCAGATAGAAGCCATAATACAACCCAGAAACAGTTATCAATTTTTTTTATACAAATTGATGGCTTATTCTAAAATTTGTACAGAATTTTATGTCTAAGAACAGGGAAAATATTTTAGAACAGAAGGAAGTTTGAGGACTTTCAGTAACTAGCTTTGAGCCTTACTAGGAGAATGATATCAGCTGGCCAAGGTTTGGGACCTGGACCAACTCACCTTGCCCAAGGCTGCCTCCTCACACTTCTTTCCACACCTGTTTATCCCTAAGGACAATCTATACTCTACATTCGGCCTGGAACCCAACCTGTGGCAAATCTCTCTCTAGTCAAAATCATTCTCCCTCTTGCTACTGAACACAGATTATTACTCAATTTTCTTACTGTAAAATAATTGCCAAGAAAAATATGAAATTCTCATGAGGTAACAACTCTTATGGAGCAGAGAACACAGGCAGAATTTCCTTCAATCACTTTAGGAAGTTGAAAAATCTGGATTCTAAAATCTGCAAACAAAAATGAGACAAGATAAATAGAAAGATAGATCTAGCTGCTTATGTGAAACATCACATACAGTAATACCTCAGTTCACGAACGCTTCTGTTCATCAACAGTTCAGTTTGCAAAGAGAAGCATTTGGCAAAATCTTGCTTCCATCGTGAACTCTGCATCGGGGGACAAACACGATGGCAGGTGTCTTCGCATGGAATGAATTAAGTTTGTGAACCGAGGCACCACTGCACTAATAATAGTAATTAAAGTAGGTAGTGCAGGGGCTGGGGATTTAGCTCAGTGGTTAGAGTGCACAAGGCCCCGAGTTTGATCCCCGGCACCAAACAAAATAAATAAAATAAAATAAAGTAAGTAGTGCATTGGAAGGATGATATCAAGTGCCTTAAGAGGGCTTATATTAATAATTCAGAAAGATTAAATATCAAACAATCTATTTCCTTTATCTAAAAAAAGTCAATTCTTTTTAGTAGTTCATGGATCTTTCTTAAATCTCAGAAGGAATCCAGGTGCCCCTGCAGATATCGGTCCACCCACATGCCAGGCCCCAAGCCAGCAAGTTAATGGCTTGTGTCTCTACTGGCTTTCCTGTTCTTACCTGAATTGTCTGTTTATTTAAGTGGCCTTAGTGGCTCTTAGCCCATCAAAAGTGTTAGTTTAACAAAGAATACCAAACAATTAACCTCTAGTGGAAAAAAGGAAAGGATTAAAATAAGCAAAATTTATCACCTTGTCAGGCTCTGCAAACAACGTGTTGATGATCTAAAAACCCTAATAAAATAGCAGTTACACTCGCCCAGAAAACACACATCTTGAGCACTACACTGTGAGGATGTCTACAAAACCAGACCAGCGAACTGTGTGGTTGTTCTGCTTGAAGCGAAAAGATGGGTGGGACTGATTTCTTTTCCACTGAGCTAGCTGAGCCTCCATCCTGCTGTCTGGGGCTGCAGCTAAGAACTCTGCACATTACTCATCTCCCAGTGCTGGGGGCTGTAGAGGAGGCCCTTGGGCCGTGAGGTCCTGGGCCTACGGAGCAAGCTGGTGCTGACTCACCACACACTGGCCAGCAGGCCAAGAAGGAGAGGAGGACGAGGGCACTCGGAAGGCAGGCTGTCCACCGCAGCCTTGGACAGCGCAGACTGCTGGCGGGGTGCTCTGACCTCCTTTCCCTGGCAGCCACACGGAGGGAGCCAGACAGTCTGCTCTTTCTGCCAGAGCCTCTGTCGGCCTCCAGGACAGCCAGTCCAGACCCCTCCAGACACTCGTCACTCCCGTCACGGCCGACACTGTCCCCAGCAGGACAACAGCAGGACGAGCCAGGGCTGGCCGACCGCGTCTCCCCTCAGGCTCTGCGGCCTCCTCAGGAGAGTGCTGCCCGCCACTCCCTACAGCCCCGCCTGACAGCCTCATGGGGCCCCTGCCCAGTCACTGGCTTCTCCCGCGGCTGGAGGCGGTCAGGCAGGCCAGAGAAAAAGTGCCTGCTTCAGCTAAGTCAAGCTGCTCCGTCTCAGAAATGCCGGGAGAAGGTTCATTCTGACCTCCCAGCTTTCAGGAGGAATTAGGACGGATGTAATATTCCTTCTCCGAAGAGACTTTAAAACACACTCTGGGAAGAAGCTCCTCAGAGTCCCAATCTGCCCTGCAGCCTGAGAAGCAAAGCGGGACTCTCCACGATGAGAGAGAAAGTGGCTTTTTCTCTGGGGCCTCTGTGAGGTGGCCTTTCTCCATCTTCTCCTTGCCCTGCGTCCCACGGTCTTTGCTGTCCCTTGGTGCCCCCCAGGTCCCAGCTCCATCTCAGGGTCTTCAGTTCTTCCAGCCTCTTCCTGGGGCAGCAACCGCGTAAGACAAACAGTGCTGTCTCTGGCTATTGCTAAACAATTTTCATAGCTCAATAAAGCCAGTCTACATCTTGTTGGTCTAACAAAGTGTCTGGCTGATAAGCACAGTATTACAAAAAGGATCCCCCACCAATAAAGTGGAGGGGCAGCAGGGACAGAAGCAAGTGGGCATGGCCTCTGCTGGGACACGAGCAGCGTCCAGGACCAGCAGAGGTGGCCATGGCTGTGACTCTTCTCTCAACTACAGCACCAGGCTCCACGGCTCTCCCACTTTGTCCAGTAAATGGCCCTGATGTGCGCCCTTCCTCTCCTAGCGGGAGCAGCCAATGCATGCCAGAGAAATGTGAAACCTGGGCTGACATCTGCTGAGGCAGACATGCACGGTGGCAGGTTCACAGGACAGGCCAGGAGACACGCCAGTTGTGGTGGGAAGGACGTGTTTGTTTGAAGAGGCAGGAGAGTGGCAGAAGGTCACCTTCTCCTAGTGGTAAACACATTCCTGAGCGGCTCCTCTAGGTATCTGGCGAACTCTCAGACAGCAGGGGCGGAACTGAACTTGGCTAAAGTAAAGGTCTATCGCAAGCTCCTGTCACCAGTCTCCGCTCTCAGCGTGTTTGTGTTACCAGCCCTTTCACCTGTGTTTCGCCACATGCGACCTCGGTTTCTGTGCTCAGACCTGGGGTTAGATACCCTAGGTGAGTTGGAAGGAGTAACGCAAGGGTCTCGTTTCCATTTGACACATCTCAGAGGAAAGTAGAGTCGGTGTGAAAAATATAGAGGGACCATGACCCAAGGTTAAGAGAGAGGCGAAAAGGTGCCTGAACATTCTTATTTGCCATGAATTGGCTCTTGATGAAGAACAGGGCATTGTAGCCTGTAGGTTTTTTTAAAAAGGTGATAGGAAAGACTGGCTGGTGCCTTTAGGGGATCCCTAAAGCAGCTGAAGTCCACTTTTGGGGTCTGTTCAGGAGCTGTTCATGATGGTGGCTAGACTAGTGACAGCTTTGCTTATAAAAAGCAGGTCTCAGATTATGTGGAAACTTTATCTACACAAATGTATTAAAAAGATGCCAAAAGGGAAACCCTGTCTCAGCAGGTAAGCATGTGACACAAGAGTAAATATCAGGAATAAAATGCAGCGCTGTCTGCCTACTTGAGAAATACAGAGTATAACCTTTCACTTCGCAAAGAATGCAGAAACTGCCTGTGGTTAAGAGCCGTTCTTTCTTTTTGTGTCGATTTTAATATCACATTACCATTCTCAAATTATAAGGTCTTTTATCCTCGATCTGAAGCAAACTAGTAACATCTTTTGTCTTCTAATACTTCATTCCAGTTTAGATTTCTTCTTTCTGCACACTCACACACACACACACACACACACACTCATGCACACACAGACACATATGCAAATACAGGGCCATTTTCAGAATCCTGTGATGTCCTCCTCAGCTCCAGCCAGAGACCATGTGAAACTGCTCCTCATAGCCTCGGAAGTGTGATAAGTGCAAGGCTGGTCTCCGAAATACAGGGAATGATGGGTGGGAAGAATGAACAAGCAAAATCAGAAAGGAAAGAAGAGAAGGAAAAGCAAAAGCAAGGAAAACAGAAGGAATGGAGGGAAAGAGAGAGAGAGAGAGGGAGAGGGAGAGGGAGAGAGAGGGAAATGAGTGACCCATGGATCAATGAATTCACTGCAGAGAGCTCCAGAGCAATCCATCTTTCAGACCACCTAGTCCCTGAGATTAGGTGTCTTTCCCAAAGTGCAGTTCACATGTGCCGAGTGGGCACCTGTTCCCTGGAAGTGGCCTGGGCCTTGGATCTGATTTCACAGTGGTCGCCTGACAGCTGCCATGTGTGAAGTGCCCGTGGTCACCTTTGTCATGGCCTGCCAATCACCCTACGTGAGCAGGAGGTAGGAGGTGCCATGCATCTGCATGATTGCTCCAGTTTTATTTTTCCTGACCAGATTCTTACTTTGCAAAAAGGAAAAAAGGGGGAAGCCATGCTACTGTGCATGTGTCTTGCCTTTTAATTACTTTACTTCTGCACATGGCTTTCAGAGTGACTTCAGGAGTGCTGGAAAAGGGTAACTTCAAAATGTTGATTCAAGGAGAAACTGCCAGTTTTTTAATGACCTCTGCCGATCTTGTGTTGTTTTCCTCAATCTTTTACTGTTTTAATCCAAATAAGCAGCAGCACTCACTGCTACCAATTACAGTAACACACATGCTCTAACGAAGTATAGCATGCACAAGTATATATTCTCTTCTGGCTACATAAGCTTCGGGGCTCCCACCATCCAGAACTGTCCTAACACCACCCAGGTATTAAGCTTGGTACCTGCAACTATAGAGAGCTCATAGAACCAGGTGTACTGCTGACCTCGCCCTGCACACGTCCGGGAGACCTCTGCTCACACAGAACTACTGGGAAGTTCGTGGTCCCACAAGTGACAAGGAAAAGGAGACAGGCTGAGTCAGCCACGTGGTGAGGTCTTCCCACGCACCACCAGTGGCTGACACCCCAACACCTCCTTCCTTGACAGTTTCTCAGCTTCCTGAGGCCACATGGCTTAGCACACTTTCCACACCAACTCCGTGTCTGTCCTTCCTGGAGAAACATATAAATAAACATCAGAAGAAAAAAGAAATGCGTTTTTCCAGACTGTTCAGTGGTTTCTCTACCACAAGCAGGAGCACTGCAGTAGGAATAGGAGTATAATATGCATGACTAGAATATAATAGAGATCAAGCGGTGACCATGTCACATACGCCCATCCCCGGGGCAGAGCTGGTTCATTCCTGAGCAGGAGTAAGGTGTCACTCAAAGCTAGAATTGTGCTGTGTAAAGAGAGAATAACTCGTTGCCGTATAATGACATAAAGACGATCTTAATGCTCTTTGGCATCAGTTTGGGTATCATTATAAAACCTTGTCCAGTTTTGGTCTCTAAAATTGAAGGGCACTGTGGAAAAGGTAGTTCACAGAGAGGCTAACAAAATCATCAAATGTTTGGAAAACAAGATAAATGGGCTAACGATGTTTTTCCTTGTTTAGTGAGTGAAGGACTTAGGACTTTTCAGTTTGGAGAAAAGTATGCTACTAGACAGTTATAAATCATTGTTTCCTCACTCTTTAGGGAACAGAAATTGAAAAATGTACTTCGATTTCTGGCACTTAGGTCATGCTTTAGACATTAATCGTTAGTGGCCAGGTTCAAAGTTCTTGCATATTTAACCAGAAGAGGTTAAGCAGCTCATGAAAAATTTGACAATCTTTTCTTATGGTGGAAGTAGGGGAGGATCTACAGGCTCAGGGCTGTCTCCCTTGGCCCTCCAACACGGGGGGTCTTCAGTGGTATTTGTCTTGTTTAACAAGACCGTCATATTCTTACACATGCGATTACTTCCTTCTTCCAGCTTCCTGCAGTCATTTATTAGCACTTAACAAGCATCTCGGGCACTCAAGTAGGCTCTGGGAGGACATCAAAGGTATAAAACAGCAGTTCCACAATAAATAACATCAAGACACAGCACCGTCGCACATACAGACTGTAATTAAAAAGATGGTGTGTGTTTAAAGTTAAACATGAATTTCCCTTCAAGGTACCCCCCGACACACTCACCCCCCTGTTCCTGCCGCTTTCTGAAGCAGAGCCGGGAGTCCTCTTTTGTGAGTGTCTTTAGTTGTGCTCTCCTGGTAGCTTCGCGTCCCTCATTGAGTCAAAACATCGACCTTTCGTGGTCCTTTGGCGTTTGGGGAAGAGTCCGAACTGGCACAGAGGCCGGCCTGGGAATCAGGTGGGAGAGGCCCACCGTCACGTTTGGATAAGCCTGCCTGTCTGTTGGGGCACTTGGCAGCAATACTCACTGTTTTTCGCCACACCTTGTAAAGACACCAAAGATGACTTGCAGAACTGCCGCAGACAGTGGCAAGACTGATATGGGCTGTTTTCAAAGTGAGAGGGAGGATTTTGAAGAAGATTAATGACAAGGTGTCTTTTACTGTAATTTTTAAAAAATGTGTAAACATTCACAGTACTTTTTGATCACCCTCGCTGATCCAAACGACGGCCAAGGCCACTTGTGGCCCAGGGTGGAGCCTTCCTGTATAAAGTATGGATTCTAGTCCTGTCCACTCTTATTTGAAGCCTCGGCTTGGGCAAGACTCCACTTTTCAAGGAGCTTTGGTTCTTCCTGTGCCGAGTTAGGATAATCAACTGGGTGGCGATCTAGGCAATTGTCCACACGACTCTGCGCTCTGCTCAGCTGTACATGGCTCTCTCGGAGGCCTGGTGGTGTCTTAGCAGGGAAAGCAAAGAGGACAACAAGGAGACGAACGTGGGAAAGACTTCAGTGCCAGGAAGCTCTCTAAACAGGGTCCAGGGAGTCTGTCCTGGGCTTCAGTTTCTTTTCAAGGATATTAAAGAAGAATGTGCAGCCCCGTCAGAATTAATGCCACTTCAGACGTGACTAGTTAAGAATAAACACAGTGTCAAAGATAAGGACATGGGTGGAGGAAGGGAGAATTTGTTCTGCTGTGCATGTTGTAATCTAGACATTACCTCTTACTGACTTGGATAGTGGGGGAGAGCTAAGAAGTGACGTTTGTGGCTAAAATATCAGTCAAAATTTCTATTATTACCAGAGCAGGACATACCATTTATCTTCAGATTCAGAGTCATTAATAAAGGGGAAACATCTAACCGTTCGTTCGCCTACATTATTTTCACAAATAAAATCGTCACTAACTGAACTGAGTGTGTCGAGACACAGTGTATTTTGACTTGTCAGGGGTCCCCTCTACCCTTTGTCCTGGGGGACTCAAGGCCTGTTTTCTTCTGCTGTGGCTGATCTGATAGTTCAGACCTCATGTATAAATCTGCGCAGGGTTCGCGTATGTGACCTCGTTCTATTCCAGGGAGATAGCAGAGAAGTTTAATAAGCAAAAGCAGTTAAAGGTCAAAGCAGAAGGTGTGTGTCTCATGACTGTGCATATGCAGAGACAATTGGAAGTGACAAGGAAGTGGACCCCTCAGCCTTCAGAACAGCCGCCTCCACGTGACAGAAAGACTGCTCCTTTGTCAGAGAGGAGAGCGCGGCGCCCAGGCAAGAGGCCACAGATCGAGAGACACGGGCCTCCCGAGTCACGCGGTGCCTTTTCAGCAGGGTCGCACTTGGAAGATCAGCGGGCACTTCATAAATCATGTCAGGTCTCTAAGAAAGACCAGGAAATAACGCAGTTCCCTAGGCATAAGCCTGCCAGGCCGTTTGAAGGGAGGGCTCCCTCCAAAGCTTAATTTGGCCCCAAGGAAAGCCCTTAAACATGGCGTGCCTAGGGTCGAGAGGCCTGCTCGGATTTCCTCAGAGTCTTCAAAAAACGAAAACGACTCCACTTTCCAAACTGAGATTTAAAGGTTAATTCTTATGATCCTGCCTCCTGGTTCTCAGTCCCCAAGAACTGTGTGATTCTGATGTCAGCGTTACACACTTCGCCTGGAGCTGGGGCCCTGGGGCTCCTCAGACTCCCCTGTGAGTCCTGCAGTAAGGAAACCTGTGCCTAGAAAGAGATTCCAGAGTTCCTCCACTCTGAGGCCACCGTGTGGAGGGAGGGGAGGGAGGGACAAGGAGCCTAAGAGAGGGCCGCTGTTCCCTTGACTCTGCTTGTAAAGTGAGGTTCAAGGGTGTCACCCCACACTAATCAGAATAATGAGGTAAGAAAACGGAGAGGAAATGGTTCCACTTTAAGTGGCCACTATCCGATGCCAAAGGACAAAGAAATGCCTGGGAAATTGGAAGAGCATGTGGCTGTCACGTGAGGGGCTGAAGTCAATATGATCGTTGTTATTTATTTCAGTGTCAAGGTTTCGGAAGAAGGGGGATTTTAAAAGACACAAAATAAGTCTCGGTTAATGCTTCCATAAGGTGGGCAGATTGTTGTCATCGCAGTATTTAGCGCAGTCTGTAAAACTAAGACCAAATGCCTGCAAACAATGCACATTCTTTTCTATGTGAATTTTCTCCTAGTAACTTGGTGTGAGATTGAATTTCGAGTCTACCGAGAGAGATATATGAAAAATGAATGACTTGATCTTTGAGGATTTAGTTTCACCCACGACACTCTGAAATTTTCTCTGTCTACTTACAGTATCTCTGTCCACTTAATACAGTCAATGGCCAGGCAAGAATGTCGGGGCCATGTGATGCTCCAAGATCCGTTTCCACTCCGCCTGCCTTTCTGACACATTCAGTTTAATTTAATCAGGGCTCAAAGCTAATTTCCTGAAGCAGTTTCCAAGGTCCCTGCGTGAGGAGGGGAAAGTCACTGCCATTCTTTCGGGACATGTGTTTGTGATTATGTAGAACCTCTCTGTGCCATTCTGGCACCTCACTCCCACCCCCGTCACTTCTAGGGACTGGGCTAAATTGCTTTTCTCAATGCATTCATTTTCCAGAGCTTTCCAAGACGGGCATCGGCCAAACATCTCCCGAATGGAGCCGTCGTCTTCTGAGCTCTGCACTCCAGCGCTCGGGGACGGGCAACTCGGTTGCCAGGTGCTGGAGCAGCCTGACCTCCTTCTACACAATTGGGATCTTCTGTGACAACACAAAGGTCATCTCAGAAAGCTCACTGAAGTGGGGATATCAGGTACCTTCAAGAGAAGGAATCCCTCCTGAGACTGGTGTGGCCAAGGGAGGCTCTCTGGAGCCAGACTGCCTACGACTGAGTCCTCTGTGTCCTCAGCAAGCTACTTGCCTTCTGCCAACCTTCTGTGAAATGGGCGCACACTCGCAGAGAGTCAGTGAGATAACATCCTAAACATGCTTGGCAAAGGATAGAGAAGGCGATTAACAAATGTTGACTCTTATGTTCCTTGGCCGTGAAATGGAATTAAGTCAAACACCTACTTCAAAGGCCTCCACGAAGATGAAGCTCAAGCATGTGAAGCCACAGCTTGTCTTAGGTGGGATAAGCACATGGTAAGTGCTCACGGTCTTGACTGCTGCTGTTGCTGTTATCCATGGTGTAGACACAGTGGATCTGACCCTGGTAGCCAAGCACCTGTGCTCACAGAGCCCACAGGGGCCTAGGATGCCCAGGAGAGGGCCATAGGTTGGTGTCTCAGCGCCACAGGGAGACACCAAGTTCTGGGTCTGGGCAGCCAGGAAAGAGATGGAGAACACAGGGCTAGATCCCTTATAGGAGCTCTTGGCTGGCCAAGGGAAACCAAAGAAATGGAGTTGTGACATCTTGGCTTGTAGGACTCAAGTATCATATCTACATCTCCTTAAATTGCTGTGATAGTTAACTGATTTTGTCAACTTGAGTGAGAAATGCCCAACTAAACTGGATCAGCATAGTTCTGGGTGAGTTGCAGGAATTTACCAAAGACAAGCTCCAACCTGGGTAGGCTTGTCACCTGAGTAGTATAAAAGGCGATGAGGAAGGAAGGGTTGCTTCTGTTTCTTTGGAGGAGCTCCAGTTTTTGCCTTCCTTTGACATTGTCTCCTGGTTCCAGTGCAGACTCTTCAGCCTTCTGGTACAGACCCTTCAGCTTCCTTTGCAGACCCTTGGACCTCCTGATATGGACTCACACAGGACACTACAGTGAGTGCCAGGCCTTATTGCAAGTCAATCTTGTAAATTCTCATATATGTGTTTATCTTGCATTAAATTTGTTTCTCTAGTAAACACCGACTGATGCACTTGCTGCTGGAATCTGGGCAAGGTGGGTCATCAGCAGTGGACATTACAAGAAAATGATGAGAAAGCCAATTGGAGAATATAGCTATTGCAGAGAATGACACCAACTACTTGAATCAATCATGGCTCTCCAGAGACACAGAACCAATAGGAGATACAGAGATGTCTAAGAAGGGATTCGTCGTGGGAACCAGGCTGTGAGATTGTAGAAGCTGAGAGGCCCCTTGATCTGCCAGCTGGAGACCGAGGAAAGTGGTAGTGGAATTTGGGCCTGAGGATCAAGGGGTCAGTGGTGTAAATCTAGGAGGCCAAAGGCCAAGAACAGAGGATCTGAGGTCCAAGGGTAGGAGAAGACGGCTGTCCCAACTCAAGGACCCAAATGCCCCTTCCTGTGCCTTGTTCGGTTCAGTCCCTTGGAGGACTGGATGGTGCCCACCCACACTGGAGAGGGCGGAACTTCTTTACTCGGTCTGCTGACCCAAATGCTGACCTCGTCCAGAAACATCTTCACAGGCACACAGAGAAATGATGTGTTACCAGCCCTCTGAGCATCTCTTAGGCAGATCAAGTTGACAAAAATAATTAACCATCATGTTGCCTATCATTTCCTCTTTTGATGAATATGTTGGGCCAGTTATAGGGCTCAGTCGCCGTGTGGGCCACAGTGAGGTACTGGGCTCCACCGGATTCTAGTCTAGAGGTCAGAAGATCACGGCTGAGCCTCGGACTCAGCAGAAGAGCAAAAATATTCCATGAGGCCCCGGTATCTAGACTGGGGCTCTTCCTCTTACCGGGCTCTTTCTGCCCACCCCGTCCTGAGACAGATCCTGTTGTCGTTCTCTCCGTGACTATGATAGTAGAAGCTGCCCTTTGCACTTGCCTGAAGAAGTGTGACCCGTCAACTTTATTGCTTATAGAAACAATGTGTGATTAATGCTGGAACTTACTTAGGGGACCCCGGAATCTCTTGGCCATCAGTAAGTTATCACTAAAAGTAAACTCAGAAGCACAACACCGCAACCCCTCACCTCTACTGTATTTTGTATAACTCCTGTTTCATCTTCTCACAGCTGTGATAATCCACCAGTCTTAGAAGGACCTTCTCAAGTGCAGGCAGACTGCTGCCTAAATGTGGACTCCCTTCTGTGAAGCCCAGCATGCCGGAGGGGGTGGTCATGAATCAGCGAGACACTGCACACAGACCTACAATCCTGGGCCAGGTTTCTGGAGCCCAGATCCTTGAAGCAGCAGACGACACAGTGTTGAGTGCTAACGATGTGACTAGTCCACCTCCATGTGGCAAAGGCTAGCCACCAGACTCACTTATGTGGAAAGTCAGTGACTAGGCTGGGCTGGCATCCAGGAAATGGGCAGCAGACCAGGGAAGCAGACACTGGGAGGACCCTGACTTGGGGCAGCTCGACGTGACGCTGAGCGGTACCATCCTCGGGCCGGCCTTCCGCTGGGGGAAGAATTTTAATCACTCTCATGTGCCCTGCACTCACAGCCATATGTTGCTCTCCATGTATGCAGGGTCTCTGCTCCGTCCCCACCCCTCTGCAGCTCTGTGAATATGGTAGCACAGGGCAGACACCACGATCACGTCAGTGGGTTTGTCTCAGCAAGAATTTGAAGAACTTGAAATACTCTTCTGGCTTTAATAATGGGGCAAAGAATGCGCGAATACAGGAAGCTCTTTGTGGACCTGAAATTTGGCTTTCTGCATGTTTGGGCAGGGGCCCTGCCAACAGCGGCGCCCCCTGGGCAATTCTCGGTGACCCTGTGCTTGAGCAAATCCAGAGTGAAGATGGATGAGTGTTGACTGGAGACCTCCCAGAGAGGGCCTGGACCCTGTCACCGTGGTCCTTCTCCACCAGGACCTACAGATGGGGGAGGACTGCACGTGTGCAGGTGGCAGGCAGAGTGGCAGAGGCTGCTAGTGTGACCGGGCCGTGTGGGAAGAAGAAGGGCAGATGCGGAGGCTCTTCCCCTGCACCACGGCCACTCTTGGCCTGTGCTAGCTCCTGAGACCGAGGCCGAGGACAGAGAAGGTGCTCAGTCACCAGAGGTCCCGTTGGACTCCCTGATTCTCTGACGTGCCGGTGGAAGGGTCACTAGAACCACTGAGCTTACTGAACCCCTGGGACTCCGCACTTACCTGGAGTAGATTCCCAGACTGTGTACAGTGCTCTCTGTGTCCACAGAGACTGGTCCCAAGATCCCCAGGACCTCAAACCCCGAGAGTGTTCCAGTCACTTGTATAAAACAGCATAGCGTGTGCATTAAGCTATGTACTTCTCCCTACACTGCAGATCATTCTAGATTACCAGGAAAGCCCAATACAGTGTAAATACTCTGTGAACAGTGACTATTTAGGAAAGACGGCAAGAGAAGAGTCTGTACTGTTCAGTACAGATGCAGTCCCTCCTTCCCTGAATACTCTCAATCCAAGATTGATGAGTCCACCGGTGTGGAACCTGCAGACATGGAGCAGCTGTCCCACTGCCGGGCCCCTGAATATGTCCTTGTCCATTTCCTCTACCAGGGCACAGACTCTGCCTTGGTTTCCCTTGTTGGCTCTGAAATCTTGGTCTTCTGATCAAGACTCCCAGCTATTTGTTACATGGATCTGCCCTCTCAGCTCTAATCGCCAACCTCCGAACCACTGATCTGTCCAGATACGGTTTCTCAGAGTCACAGAGCTGTGTCCTCCACCAGGTCCTGCGGACGGCAGGATGCCAGGCGCAAGGTTTCTTAAGCACCAGTCTGCAGACTGTAAGTGAATTCTAGAGACTCCAAGGACTCCTGCCACCTCTCTCATTACCTCAGAACATCACAGGAGAGAGAGTCCAGTCATGCACAAACATGGGGAGACATTGGCCTCAAGGAGTCTGACCAGCGTAGCACACAGAGCAAGTGTAACACCTCCTCTCCTCAAAGAAGACATTGCTAATTGATTCCAGAACTCTTTCTCACCTTGCATTACTGTAGTTATACCTCCCTATCACTAGCCTAGGTCCTAACTCCAGCCTCTGACTCAGATCCCAGGGGATCTGTGCTATGGGTTAGGGTCCTGGTAGGAGCACCACAGGGAAGACAGTTCATTCTCCAGGGTGACTATTCGTTGAAAAACAGAATAGCTGTGACACCCTGGTAGCTTGGGAGACGCCAGGCCTCCAGCCTCCCCTCAGAAGCTGCAGCCAAAGCTCCCCACAGCCTCCAGCATGGCCTCTGAGCAGCACTCATGCCATCCTGCTGGAGGTCCTGGGCAGGAGAAAAGCACGCTGCTCTTGAGTTGTGTTGAAATGGGAACTGAGTATGATGTGACTATTGATTTTTCCCTTAGCTCTACTCGGTCCCTAAAGAATGCACAGCAAGATTTCACTGGACAAAATATTCCCCTGAGATTCCACACAGAGCCCAGGAACCCCTCTGGTGAGAGGTGCCAGTGTTCATAGTCATGGGCTCAAGACATAGATGGTAACGAAGGTGTAGCCAGTGGCAAAATGACCTTCGCTATCTTCTCAATGCAGAAAAGTGGCCATTGGAGGCAGAGACTGGACATGGCCTTTGTGTTTTCTTGAAATATTTCTATTCTTGGGCCTGACACATACATGGAGTTGCTGCTACAGTGTCACCCTAACATCTCATGTGTTTGGAAGGTGATTGGATCATGGTGTGCTATTCATCTGTGGACTATTCCATCGATGAATTCATGCAGCATGTGCTGTTAGGAGCTAGGGCCTGGTTGAAGTTCGGTCACTGGAGGTGTGACCTGGAAGGGTGTATTCTAATCACCAGCTTTTACCTTCTCTCTCTGCTTCCTGGCTGCTATGGGGGAGCAGCTTTCCTCCATAAGGCCCTTCTGCCACGGTGTTTCTGCCTCGGTGCCAGCTAACCATGGACAGAATCCTCCGAAACCATGAGCCAAAGTGAATCTCTTTCGTTAAGTTATGGGTGTTGGTTATTTTGTTCCAGTGATGGGAAAGGTAACTCAGACACCCTCTGACTGTGTGAAAAGTCAATTGAGGGGTCCTTGTCACTCCATCAAAACCAAGGGTCCAGAAGCAGCTTCCTGAGCAATTATGGGGGGATTTTTATCATTGCGGCACACGAGAGGGGACACTAAGGACAGAGATTGCCAAAAACTACTTGTGTGGCAAATGACCTTTAGGCTAAAATATTTATACTCTAAAATGGTAAATGGCTTGAAACTATTGTAGAAATGAACTACAAAGTCAAGTCAAAGGAACTCAGTTGAAGAAGGGGTCTATCATACCTGCCCTTCAGCTGCTAATCTGGAAGGCAGGGACCAACTGGAAAAACTTCATATCTTCTTTAAATTCTAAGGTTGTCATTTAGGGTGAGTGGCGAGCTGGGATCTCATATTTATTGTCCTGTTGGATGTCTTAAGGACAAGTTTCACAGCCTTGCTGGTCTTCATTGTCACACAACAAAGTGCAGGGATTTCTCTAGACTTTGGTTGATAAGAATCAGCACATCTTCCTTTCTCCAGTTCACTCTGGAGCCAGCAGTTCCACTGGTGGACTTTGTGACACACTTTCACCCCATGGCAGCCTCAGAGACGCAGAAAGTAAGTGGCATCCTTTGGATGCTTGTTGGTGCTATGAGGTCCATCCGCAAAACCATCAGATGAGACTGGTCCTCCTGTCCCCCAGGGAGGGCCTGAGTGTCTGTGACGGTCCACCTCCCAGAGCTGGGATGCCCTGTCCAGCTGGCACACATGCCCAGGCCAACACTACCCTGAACAGTGTCGCTGCAAGAAAGGGAAGCAGAGAGCTTTCCCCCTTTTTTTTGTTTTTTATTTCATCTTTCTGTAGTAGACTATTTAAAATATAAATTCTTTTGGTACTGAAGTCTTTCGAGTTGTTTACATAATAAGAATTATAACACTTGATAGTATTAAGAATAATTATAAAAGCAGGCAGGGCCGTGTACACAGAAGAAATGCCACCTGTAAAGAGCTGGGGTATGAGGGACACAGAAGCTGCAAGAAAGCGGATCCTTTAGCATGGCCGGGGAGCCAGGTGCCAGAACAGCAGAGAGAGGGCAGGCAGGCAGGCCGTCTGCACTGCACGGTAACCGTCAGATGTTTTCTCTCAGGCCTCAATCCCACACGTGGTCTCGTTTAATCTCCAGCGTTCTGAGGAACGGGGCATCGTGTTTCTTCTGTTACAGATAGAAATCGAAGCCTGAGAAAGAGCACAGCTTTGCCTGAGACCTGCACTCGGCAAGAGGGGATGCTGGATTCTCAAGCAGGTTTACCTGTGTCATCAGCTGGTGTGCTTCATATAAAGACATGCAGGTTGCAAAATTTATCTTGAGTCAGTGGTAAAATATACCGCTGGATTCTTGGATACTCCTTCCTTCCTTCAGAAGCAAAACTCAGCCCTTTCCTCCTGAATATGGGCTACACTTAGTGACTCTTGCACTGAACAGAGTGTGGCAGAAGGGATGCGTGTGACTTCCAAAGCTAGGTCATCACAGCCATCAAAGCTTGCTCCTTGCTCTTCCTTCTGAGGCCAGCCACCACAGCACAAGGGTACTTCAGCAGTCCTGTGGGGACACCCAGTGCCAAGGATCTGAGGCTCCCAGCAAGCAGCTGGCAAGGACTGAGACTCTCTGCCAAGGGCCATGTGCACAAGCCAGCCCCACCCCAGCTCCAGCCAGCATCCTGCCTGCAGCTCCGCCAGAACCTCCCAGCTAAGCTGCTCAGAGATTCCCCTTGCACAGATACTGTGAGCAAAACATGTTTATTGTTTCAAGACACTCAGCTTTGTGGTAATTGGTAGAGCAATAGGAAACTAATATAGCATGATTTACAGACTCAGGAAACACAGGCACATACAAAACAAGAGTGCACCCTCCTCTTTGTCTTCATCCAAGTCCCCTGCAGAGATAACCAGCTAGTGGCCTGGCACACACTGGCTCAGCCCACCAAGCCTCCAGGAAATGGCTGATGTGTGAAGAAAGGTTGTGGGAATTTGCAGGAGTCATTGAGTATCTCAAGAGCCACGAGGAAGGCCGCAAATGATTAGCACTTTTCCCTCTCGGGGGAAAGACGAGGGCTAAGAGGAGAGGTGGGACCAGTGGTGGGGATAGGAAATGCGACACTGATGGCAAAGATGGAAAAATGTGAACAGAAAGCTGGAGTCTAGAAATACTTAGAGGTAGAATAAGTACGAGCTATGCCCCTTCCTCCAGCCTCTATTCCTGGAGTATATTTAGGCAAGTGTAAAGTATTTAGGCACCATTGCTCAAGGGCATACGGAGCTGACTTGGTGAAGCATTCACACTAACTCAGGCTGGCCACCTCACCTTTACACATGCAGGAGCCCAGGGAGGTTAAAGGAGGGGACTGAGTTCTGTGGCCCAGTCAGTGCAGGACCCAGTCCTGACCTCTGGACCGGTGTTGGAGACTCAATGCTAATTACAAGCGTCGCTTGCAATTACTGCGTGCAGAGTCCACAGGGAGCCCCATGAGTGCTTTCACTGTTCTCAACACTCTTGCAAGGTGGGCACCTTCGAGATCTTCAGTTTACAAATTAGAACAGAGGTCAGCAAACTGCCACCTGTGAGCCAAATTCTGCTGTCGCTTGTCTTTGTAAATATTTCGGAAACTCAGTCCCTCTCATCCACCTGTGTAACTGCTTTTGACCGCTTCTGCATGGCAGGTGCCGAGTCACGTAATCCCTGGGGAGCGTCTCTGGCCCTGAGGAGGACGAGCATTATGACGCCGGTTCAAGTAAACGGTGCAGGTGCACCTCCTCGGAGCTGGCTGTTCAGGGCAGCGATCTGCTCTGACCTTAGATACTCGTGAGTCACTGTGCCAAACGGGCTTTGAGGCTGGTTGGTGCTGTCTGCTTTACTGTCAGAGCAACTCAAGGCAGCGAGGAGAGAAGCAGAGATCCGAGTCAACGGCGCAGGAAGTGGAGGGCAGGAGGAAGAGAATTAGGGAGAGCAGATGTGTGAGGACCCACGTGCCTTCCAGACAGCACAGGAGCGTGCTGACCACACTAGCCTGAAGTGCGTCTTCCTTTAAATAACATGCTATAGATATAAATGTTTGAATTACGATTATCAAAAGCTGGTTTAACTATTCTCCCTGACCACTAGTCAGTTAAGCCCATTGATTCATTCTTAAGGAATTTTTAAAGAATAACCACTGTCTATCCATCCACATTTAAACTGCACATATCACATCTTTGTCCTGAGATTTTAAAATAAATGTAATCGTTATGTCATTCAAATGAGCCATTGTGTAATCTTGTGAACATGTAGCTCAGGTTCCTACACAGTACCAGAAATGGTCCAAGTTCTGAGATCATGGACAAGTCCCCCTGGCCCAAGAAGAGTCACCTGTTCATTTTGTAAGAATGGGATGAGCAGCCTCACAAACACGGAGCAAGAGCCCGCCTCCTGTGGGGACAGTGGTGCCCTTGGGTCTAGACACACCCAAGACCGAATCTCGCTCTGCCACGTGTTGTCTGAGTAGCTTTCCCTATCCGGAAAGGATAAGGATGATAACACCAAGGTCACTGAGTTGTCAGTGTTTCCGTTTAGTTTGTATTGCCGTGATAAAGTCCCTGAGACACTGTATAAAGAAAAGTATGTTCGGCTCAAGGTTCTGAAGATGTGCGAGTGTTTTGGCCCCAGCTCTGCTCTGGTGAGGGCGTCATGGTGGATAACATCAGGATGGTGTGGACTAGTCCAGTCCCGTGAGACCTGCATGGATCCCTTCTGAGTATGGGGCCTCACGCTCGATGTAATCACCTTCCACTAGGCGCCACTTCTTCAAGGTTCCAAAACCGCATCCATACCACAGCGAATAAAGTAACAAACGCCTGTGCAGCGTGCCTCTTCCACCACAAGCACTGGACTGTCTACTCCACAAGGCAGAATGGTCGTGAAAATGAGCCCTCCTGTCAGTGTTGACTTGGCCCTGTCTATTGCAAACCCAGTAGTGGGCATAGCTGTTGCAGATACCGTGAGAGCTTTTGGGAAAGCCACCAACTGGCAGCAACCGGGCTACATCTAAACAGAATTGCTTAAGTATGCCATGCCTGTGCTTGTATGCTGAGCTTAGCAAGCCAGCCAGAGCTAAGAAGCTACGTGGAAACAAATTCCCAAAAAACACAGATTCCCATGGAAAAGAATGGAAAAAGGTCAGGGGATTTGAGCTTACTCGGCCGCTATTCTGTCCCTGGGCTCTGCCCGGCCTGGTTTTCCTGCACAGAGACTTCCTTTGACCTGGTCCCGAGACCTTGGCAGCCTGCTTTGTTGTGCTTAACTCTGACCTTCCCTGACCCCTGTGTCACTTGAGATGTCACTATGGAAACTTCCAGACCTCCCTGGAGCTGGTTTCTGGCCACACGCATCCCGCAGACACACACTCTCCTTCAGATCCGTGGGATCCATCTCGTAGGTATGTTTTATTCCATGGGTGAGGATGTTTGAGTGAAGCTATCTACATAAGGCTAAAATGTAAAAATAACCTTCAATCTGGTTAGTTATTGTTAGCTACAACTGACTTCCAGTTTAATTCAGTGTAATTAAAACCAGTGACAAATTACCGAGAGCAAAGAAACAGCAAGCCCAGTTACTTTTGCAGCTGCCTGACAGCAATCCCATAAAAGGATATCGCTGAGTTTTTTTGTTTGTTTGTTTGTTTGCTTTGTAGACTGTCTGCAAAATAATCGCCGAGGGATATTTATTTAGATCCACAGGTTTCCTGGCCCTTGGTCAGCGGGCAGGGCCCCAGCGCTCAGCATGTATACAAGGTCCCTGAAACCGGAAGACACCGACCTTCCGGGGCAGTACAGATTTCAGGGTTAAACTGATTATGACTGAGGGCCAGAATGACCAACCTGGGGAGTCAGAAAGTGAATGGACGGTCTGGGGATCCAAAGGGAAGCGAGACGTCCCCATGCCTGCTTTCGTCAGATGAAGCCAGCTGAATGGATGCAATCTGCTCTTCAGTGATTTGGAGGCAATACATCCAGGTGGAAGGAAATACTGCATTAGGCGGAAACTGCGTGACCTTGACAGCATCCGGTCTAACATAGGACAGGGGGTAAGAGTCACTCCTGTCACCTCGTGGGGCTGCTGCCATGGTCAGGATGGCCACGTACGCAGGCAGCCCCAGGAGCAGAAGAATGTGATAAAGGGACGAAGAGAACAGCAGGAGGACAGACGAGCAGGGCTGAGCTGAAAGGACATTTCTTGCCCTGGAACGAGAAGGGCTTCATCAGCGGCTTTCCAGGGGTTGCTGGAAACGCTGGACTGAATTCCCAGCGGAAGAGGACCTCCAGGAGGGTGTTTTCCATCGGTTCCTTCCCTCCTAGCACTCACCCGGCATCGGACTAGGTTGAGAGTATCAGCTCTCAACTAGATCGGCCTGGACCCACCCCAGGGAGCCCTGGGCCCCTCTGAGTGAGGCCTGGGTTCGTCCCCGCACTGGAAAAACACAAACAACAACAAAAACCGAGGACGACAACAGAGCGAGTGCCAAGATGCAGAGTCCCTGGGAGTGGGAGGAGTCACCACAGCCAGGTGTGACAGAGGGGAAACGCGACAGAAGGCACACAAACAGGACCACAGGCCGCGCCTACGTCTAATGAAGGAACTGTTCACACTGACACGGAGCTTCAGGGATGTGTGGAGCTCATTCCGGATCTGCCCGAATGCCCCCCTCCCACACCCAGCGTTTCCCCTCCCGTTACCCTGCCTTAGCAAGTACCGGTTGGGTCCAGCTTTTAATTGGCCACTTTGTAGCTCTATAATCAGCTCCCAAACTAGCCCCTCACCCACATCACCCAGGACCACAGGCCCCGACCCTCTGAGAGCTGACTGTGCACAGTACTCTTTGTTGAATATTCAAGGCATTAATTTCTGCTTTTCCCTCTGCAAACTCACCAGGTGGCAGGAGGAAGCTCAATGACTCCTTTATCTTCAGTGTTATTGTCACTATAGCAACCAAGTGCCGCAGCCTTGCGCTCTTCCAGTGCCGTGCCTATCACTCGCACTTCATCCCTTCACCACTGAGGATGATACGATCATCAAGCTGCCACCACATGCCAGGTGTTGATCACGTCCCCAGGGAGGAGGTGGTGCCTGTGGTCATCAGATTGTGAGCAACCTAGCTGCAGCATCCTTGTGAGGCCGGGAGGGCTGTGTCTGGGACTGGTATAGGTCTTGGTGGGGTCCCAACAGGAAACAGACAGAGTGCTTAAATTAGGAGCACTTTTAAATATTGTTCCCCACAAGTTTGGGAAGCGTATGGGGGCTGAAATGAGGGAGGAGTGGTTAACAGGAGCGAAGGAGAAAGTCACACAGAGGAGGCTGCTGCGGAGGAAGCAGTGACTCAGCCAAGTGACACAGCGGGGGGCGGGGCCTGGTAGGTACATACTGGGGAGACTGGTGGGTACCTCTCAGTCTCCTCCTCCCTTACCTGTGCAAAAGCCAGAGGCACAGGGCCCATGGTGACAGCCTCTGTTGGCCATGCTTTTTATTCTACTTTGTGGCGCTCTGACATCTTGGGGTCTTGCAGGCCCAGTGAGGGACCATCCTGCCCAGGGCTAGGGGATTTTAGAGACAGCAAACAACTGGCCCGCTGACAGAGCGCGATGTGGTATACAAGACGAGTCCAGGCCCCATCTCCAGCCCTTCCTTGATCTCTTTCTCATACAGGGAGACCAAATTCCCCCATCCGAAATCGCCCTGGGACCAGGTAATGGACAACCAGTGTGACCACCCTATACCCCACCATCGTTATCCACATTATCCAGGCGTCTCGCCAGTTCCATTATGAAGACACAGTAACGGCTTCATCCTGCTTTCTGCCCCTTTTGCCTCCTGAATGAGACTGGTGCTTCCATGTGGCCCCGGCTTGTAAGGCACGTAAGTAACGAACTGCAGGTCCAGGAGGTGGCTGTGCGTGCCTGTCATCTCACCACAGAATAAATTAAATCCTGCATCTGATGGCAAGCACGGCCCCCACAGGTCACCCAGGCAGAGCAGGGGGATGGCGACAAGCTGACCCAGGGCACCCATGAGAAGATGTGAGAGATCTGGGTCAAGAGTGGTCAAGGTCTGAGGAGTGGCCAGGGCCAGTCCTGCACAGCCCATGGAGGAGACCAGCCCTCGGGAGCCGCCGTGACAGCCAGGGACACTTCATGTTCTCCAGAGCCGGCTTTCACCCTCTGCCTCTGGGTCTCCCATCAGGCCTTGCTGCTCCTGCCCACTGTTACCTCTCTGTCAACTCCATCACCCAATCCAGCAGAGGCCCCTTTCCTTAAGGCTCCATTTCTCACCTCATTAGTCCACAGCGACCTTCGTCTCTTCTGATCCTAGTAGCTCCTGGGCATTCGCAGAAGGCACTGAGGGCCGGGCCTCTGACATACATCCCTGCTTTAACCTTGAAACAACCAAGAGGAAGGAGACCAAACCGCCCTGGGTCGGAGGGTGACATGGGGTCTCTGAACATCACACAGATGTGTACCCACTGAGCTGGATAAGCACTGTCCCCCGATGGCCCGGAAGAACTCCCGGGCTCTGTAGTGGACCTACCGGGTGTCTCTGAAACTCATACACTGAAGTCCTAAATTCCAGCTCAGCAGAGTGTGAGCATATTTGGAGTCAAAGTCTTTACAGAGGTAACTAAAGGAAAATAGGGCTGCAGGTGGTGACCAGGGTGGGTCTGCAGAAGATCTGCCTCCTCCAAGGTCTGGGTTTCTGTTACAGAACACCAGGGAGCTGGGGCTGGAGAAACCTCACCCCTCTCTGTCACCACAGCTGTGCTTGGCATTGTCATGGGCTCTTGGTGCAGTCCCAGACCCTCAGAACACTCAGCAGCTCCAACCACTGAGTACTACAGTGTGCCCCAACACTGCAGAAGGTAGGTGCTCTCCTTGTGGAATTCAGTGCACCAGACACTACTTGGAAAGCAGAGGCCGACTGACACCCACCATGGTCTGGCTCATCCACTCCTACCCAAGCTAGCAGTCTTCTGTCCTCACAAACTGACGTCTAGCTTCTATTTCTTTTCTAAAAACTAAGATATTAACTAACGAATAAATACTTCATTTATCTTTATAGGTTAGATTTTTCCTCTTCCCTTTCTATTTGTAAACAAAACCTAAGAAGCATGATTTTAAAACAAGATTGCTCTAAACCTGAGGGATGAACCAGTCTTTGGTCCATTTCTTTGTCTGTCACCGAGAAATACACACATACTTCCCCAGGTCCACTTTTCTCCCGTCTGGTAGGAAAAACGCCGCCTGGTACAGGCCCACCGAAATGGGTTCTGTGAGTATCGCCCCTGTGGCACCAACAAAATTGAGGCAGTTATACTGCGCACAATTTCTGCATCTTAACTGGGGCAACATGTCTGGACTTGGGTCTACATTTCATGTCCTGGTCTAAGTATAAATTGTGCAACAATCTTTTCCGAATGAGAAGGGGACCAAGATATGGAGGAGGAGGGAAAAGGGAAGTAAAAAGAATTAAGATGTGTTATGCCCATGTACCACCGCCCCATGATGCATGTAATAATTATGTATTGCAAACATGTACTAATAAAAATTAAAATTTGAAAATACTTATACTGGTGAGACATGCACACAGAAGTTCTCTAGCCAGACTGACTTCTGAGCCCATAACGAGTGTGACATCGCTGGTGCGACTGCTCCCTGATTATTATTCACATTAATCACAGCACCTGAGCAACTTGCCGTGAACCGGTGCTGCGGGACTGGGGGTGGACGTTGAACCCCCTTGTTGAACCCCCAGTTCCCTGACTGCCGTACAAGTAATCTACAGCCCCAAAGGGTGCCTTCGAGCAAACCTGGTTCTGAAATCCATTCTCTCGCCTCTGCTGGACTTCGCCGCCTTCAAAGGTCATGCAGCTGCAAGGGCCGGTTTCCTATTGTGGGCTGGATTCCCATTTCCCCACCTTTGGGGGAGCTTCCTAAGTCTCGGGGAGAATCTCTGTGTGCAAGATGAGAACCTTCCCTAGCATCTGTGAAATAACAATTTGGAAAGTCTCAGCTCTTAGGAGGATCCTGGGAACTGCCGGTTGCTCCCAGACTCCTCTGTTCGCCCGGAGCCCTGCAGATTTGTAAAGAAAACATGTCGGTTACCGGGCGAGAGCCATGCTGATTGCAGGCTGATTGCAGGCTGAGCTGGAGGTAGGCTGCCCCAGGGAACAGGGCACACACGTGGGCTGAATGAAGCTTCTCCCACTTTGGCACAGTGGAAGTCAATACATACAGGGCCGATCGTTCTCCTTCACACAGGAAAGGGGACAAGGGGGAGGCGGGGCTCACTTGGAATGATGCCCACCCTTGGCAGTTGGGTGGCTACAGTCTGGGGACCTCTCTCCTGGAAGTTGACCAGAGCTGGTATAGTCTCCAACGCTGCCCAAAGTGAGAAAGAGGCTGCAGGTTTCGCAAATAAAAATCCAGGATACCCTGTTAAATTAGGATTTCAGATAAACAGGGTAAGTCTTCTAATAAGCAGGTTTGAGTGCATGAGATGCAGATATAACCGGGCATCCTGTACGTCATCTGGCCACCCTAGGAGAGTGTGTGTGCAGGTTCCAGCCAGGACCCCTGAAGGGAGCGAAGGTCGTGGGGGTGGGGGAGCACCATATGAAAACACCCAGGTACGGAGACCAGAGGCAGAACTACAAGTCAGAAACAGACTGGGAATTGGATCCAAATAGGAATGGGTCTGGCAGAGGAGAGTCACGACCGGGATAGACTCAAAAAATGGGCCGAGTCAGACTGCTGGCAGCGGCCACCGAGGCAGGATTTGTGGGGGTGCCTGGTTTGCTGCACTGAATTGAAACAGGAATATGGCTTCCGGGGCCCCTGGAACTCACCCGACATAGTGCAGGGGAGATGGATAAGCTCCTCCCTCCTCTGAAGTTCCGCTCCTAGGGCCCGACATGCATGGCCTTTCTCCCTCTCCCTGGCAGATGAATGCCACCGCCCACAGGAAAGCAGCAGTTCTGGCGTCATCTCTGGCTGACCTCAGAAACTACTTCCTCCAACATGTCAGTCAAGGGGAAATGCCGAGATAAGAATCTAGGAAGGTATCAGCTGTGACTTTCTACTTCTGTTTTCTGGATCACTTACATCGGGGAGGACAGACTGACTATTCTGATGCTGTATTGTCCCTTGTCACTGCTCACGTGCAGCAGGGCTGGAAATGCCCTCAAAGGCAGTGTATTGAAGGCTTGGTCTCCAGTTTGTGGCACTGTTGGGACTGGGTGGCCCCTAAGGAGGCAGAGCCTGGTGGGAGGAAGTAAGGGTCTCTGGGTCCCCCTTTCTTCCTCCCCCCTTCCCACTTGCCACTTCCTCCCCCGTGCATTCCTACCTCTTGGGTAGCCTCACCACAGGGCAGGTGACCAAAGCACAGGGCCAAGTGACCACGGCATGAAGCCCCCAAAACCGTGAGCCAAAATAATCTTTCCTGTTTTTAGGCTGATTGTCTCAGAGATTTTGTCACAGAAATAGAAGCTGAATACACAAGGTAACTGATCAAACAAATGGCAAGAGTGACTCTTAGTGACCACGGGAAGTTCCCAAGAGCAGAGTCACCATCCTTAGCCAGCCTCTGTCCCACAGTCTGTACCAATGCTGACGTGAAACACACAGATACACGCACACACACATGTGTGTGAGAACTGTGGTCACTGCTCCTCACGGCGACTCCTTCCGCACACAGGTGCTGCTCACGGTCACAATGAGGAAAAGACAAGCGCAGGCCGGGAGGTTCACTTCACCTTGTGAGGGAGCCAGGGAGCTGGGCTGACTCAGCTTGCAGGTCTCCGCACCCCACTCTGCCAGCCCGACCACACTCCACATCGCCCTCGTACCCAGGGCAGACTGTGAACGGGGGCTGTGCACTGCTCTGCTCCACCGTCACTGTCCTACAGGCACCCTTCCCTTACTTCTGTCCTGGACGTGGGCAGAAGTGTCCCTGTGCACTGGGACCACGTCAGAAGCTCCAGCCTGCTCCCAAGATCTCAGCCCAGCAATGTGCAGCTCCTTCCCACTAAGTCCTGCTTCTTTCTCATAGTGACACTGGCCAGACACAGTTGAGTTTTGCTGAGAACACCAACTAAGGGCATGTGGCCTGTCTTTTGAACTTCTAGGGACCGGAGTTGAGCCCTTAAATAGATGGAATAACTTTGGCCATATTCGATTAGTGGGGGAAGTGCCAGGCTCTGTCCCAGAACAAATTCCTGTGATGAAAAATCGTGACCTTCCTCTTGCCTGGGGGATTTTGGGGGTGCTATTTCCCACACGTTTCAACCAGGTGGGAAAATAACTCCTACTTTTCACCGGAACAATTATATATTTAGCATTTGTTAAATTTAGACTTCCTAATCTTTCTCTGTTGCTAAACAGATACACACAAACAAGATGCAATTTTTCTAGCCCAAAATAAACAGAGCAAATTCTTTCCCAGATCCTACGATCCCTTAGCATGAGAGACTGGACGTGGCCGTGGGCTCCTTGCTTGGTTCTCACACTGGGCAGAGCCGGCTAAGTGTGCCCGCTGTGAACCGGATGCACTGAGACCACCAGGGTCATTCAGTGGCTGCTTCTGTGTGACCCTGTCCAAAAGGTCTGTTTGCTTTGATCTAGTTCAGTCTTTGTCCATCGGTCATGGGTTTCTACGCCTGTAACGGCAAGTCATGGAAAGGGAATGTCTGCGTCCTCACGTGGCCCAGGTGAATGGACTCAGGCGCTCCCGTACTGGAAAGGATCGGTGAGCGACCTCAGCACAGCCATCCTCCCCAGACAGCAGGAGCTCGTTTAGACCTGCTCTGGGGCAGGGGGCGACCTTGCAAGTTCAGAAGATCCTCTCGTCATCTCCCCGTGTCTCTTTCCATTCACACACGGAGCTCTGCTTTCTGGGAATGCTGATCTGACTAATCCTCTTTCCGCGTGAGTGCTATCAAAATATTGAAGATACCTATCAGGTCACTTTGAGTAAAAGAATTCTAATTTCTCCTCTTACTTAGATGGCATTTCTAATCATTGCTGAATGAATTATTCAACATGGTGATGAGATAATTGTTTAACTATTTTGGTTAGATTCTTATCTCAGTTGATGAGGCAAATACATTCCAGCTGGATTAAACCCAGACAAATTCTTTTTAAATAAAATCACAAAATAATTTAAAAATGTTAAATAGCTAGAAGAAAATGCTAGCAAAACCGATCTGGGACTAGGTGTGGTATTTTAAGTATAACATCATAAGAGAATGCTCAAAGAGAGAACATTTATTGGTTTTTCAAGCTTAAAAATCACAATCTTCTAGATATTACGACAACGTATTAAAAGTTAAAAGTAAACAACATATTTGTAGTGTATATGGCAAATGAGTGGAATCCTCAGTGTAGCAGGACCTTCTCGGTAAGAAAAATAACAATGGCATAAACAGGTACCAAATAATAAATTCACATGACTAATAAGCATAGAAATGGAAACTTAAATATAGATGTGTTTTCTACCTCTTGGTTTGGAAAAGATTAAAGACAGATCGGGCCCGGCCTTGATGAGATCTGGGAAAAGAACTATGCGGAATGGCTGGCGGCCTCTCCAGGGAAACCTGTCAAATATGTGTCAGAAGCACTTTGACCCAGAAATCCCAGTGCGGCGATTACACCAGGGAGGTTATCAGGAATGTTGGCAAAGGCTTAGGTACAAGGCCGACTAATTAGTGTTTGGAAATCAGAGTTGAAACTGTTAAATTGAATGTTTCACAACATGAAATTAAAAGATATATATTTTCTGAAGTTTCAAAACAAAGATATGACATACTAAATGCAGAAGAGGCTGAGGCCTGCGTCTAGTTCAAACCCACGCACTGCCGTGTAGGTGAGCAAGCTCTGTTGTGGCCTTGCACCTGCGTGTGGGAATAATTCTGAAAGAGCGCTATCATGGCCCAGCTTGAGAAGATGGGATTTCAGGTAGGTTTGGTTTTGATCTTTGCATATCTGTATTTATAATTCTAAAATAAGCTTCTTCTAAAATAAGCTAAAAGTAAAAAAAAAAAAAAGAAGTGGCACTTAAGAACTGTTATATCAATACAATAATAGAAAATCTCCATCCCAAAGCTAGTAGGACTGTGGTAAGAGAAGATGTCCCTACATTTGCGTGACTCTGTAAATCGGAGGGATGTTTTTGGAGGTCTGGCCCTTATAAACATTGTAATCACCAGTTTTTATTTAATAGCACATAATCTTCTGTTCAGTGGTTGACATTTTTAAATCACGAGGGGCTCATTCTGCCAGGATCGTGTTTAAATGCATGCAGCTGGGGGCGGGATCCGGATGTGGACGTTTGAAAGCACCTTGCTGTGTTGGGCACACAGATATAAAGAAGAGGATTTTTGCTCTCTAATATTAGTATCACAGTAATTTCACATGGCTTTGGGAAAATAAAGCTAAGGGAATTGGTTTAAACTAGTGGATTCTTCTCTTTTTGGTTATTCTCGATCAAATTCCTTTTTCTGACAACTCTCAAGTCCCTTTGGAAGTTTGTCTGGGATCAAGGTGATCTTTATCAGCTCAAATACCTGGGTGCTGGATAATAGGAAGAGCCTTACTAATTGCCGTGTTCATTTCTTGCTGCACCAACCTGTAACGCCCACACACCCCCACTCGATAGCAGCCGATTCAACAGTGTTCTACCTTCCGTGAGACGTGTCGCTCTCCTGCATCTGTGTGATCCCTGCATTGAGATCCTGATTTTCTCAAGTGAGGAAACCAAGGCTAAGAGTGGGCAGACTCTTCCTTGGGGCCCAGTGTTGGTCAGACACAGCCAAGAAGGGAGCCACATCCAGGGCTGCTTTCAACACAGCTTCCTGTGCAATCGGTGCCACCAGCCTAATGTGCAAACTGACCCAGTTGAGCGAGACTTGAATGCTTGCTAGAAGGCTGAAGGTGTTTTCCACTCGTGATGCAACGGCGCACTTTGGCTTTAGATTGTTTCCGGTACCTGGTCTGCTCTGGGAGCTCTGTCTTTGACTGTGACGCAGATTCTATTTAAGCCCCGGTTTTCCTTCTCTTTTTGGGAACGCAGCTAGACAATGTCCTTAGCTCATTAACGTCAGCCTGGGTCGCTGAATGCTCAAACTCCAGCCACTGAGCAGGGATAACTGTATCACCCTCTTACCTTAGAGAGAGCGTCTATTGGGTTGAGGCTCAGACTTAGTAAGAAGCTAGTGTTATCCTACTAGTACACTGACTATTTACTTTTCTACATATCCTTCATCATCACATGTTTTATGGTACTTGGGATTGAAGCCAGGGTGTTCACACTGAACTACATCTACAACCCTTTTTATTTTTTCTTTTCTGGCAGGATCTTGCCAGTTTTCCCAGTCTGGGCTCCATCTTTTCATCCTTCTGCCTCAGCCTCCCAGAGTGCTGGGATTGTGGCATACACTACCACACCCTGTCATCTCCACCTTTTCATTCTTCTTCAAGACAGCTGGTATGACATTTGGCCTCAAAAGCCTCCGTGTTGCATCTGCAGCCATCAACGATACTGGTCCTGCATCTTGAGTGAACTTCTTAACAATTCTATCCTTGCTGTCCCTACTTATAATCTGGACATAATGGGAAATGTAATACCAGCCCATTAAATTGCTGGAAAGGTAGACTAAAAGGTCAGATAACATTCAATAACTGTCAACTTGTACAAAATCCTTCAATAGCTCAGCTTCCTCGTCTGGGTGCTAGGCTCATCGTCAACCTGATGAGGTCGCTGGTGAGGGCTGGAGGCAGCACTGCTACCTGCAGGCAGTCAAGACCCGAGAGCCGCTATCGTTCCTTCCCATCCTGAACCCTCCTGCCTCTGCCGTCTCAGTACAGTGGGTGCCCTGCCATTGCACGTTGACAGCCGTAAGGCCCCGCCCTTCCTGTCCCCAAGTTCCAGGGACAGGAGCCCTCCTTCCATCCCCACCATGACAGCCACCTGCGGCAGACCCTCAGCATCTCCCATCCAGTGGCAACCTGGAGTCTGCTAACTGGGCTCCTATCTCCCCAGCGGCAGCAGAGGGAAGGAAACCTGAGCATGGACCCAGGTAGGACTTGGGTCAGGCCTGCAGCCCCGAGGACAGCCAGCAATGTCGCCACCCAGTGGAGATGGGACAGGTGCCTGGAGGGGCCAAACTGGAGCAGGAAGAGAGCAGACTGCATGCTGGGATTGCTGTGGGAATTCTGCCCAAGGGACTAGAATAAGAATGCGTGCAGCGCAGACTGTAGAATGCAGGGGGCAGAGCCCCAGGTCCAGGGCAAGCCTGCTGGTGCAAAGTGCATGCGGGCCTGCAGATCGGGCTGTGGAAGATGCCACCAACCTGAGGGTGCCTTGCCCATCCTGCCGGGGCACAAAGCAAGAGTGTCTCCTTCAGAATCCAAGTTCCTGGGAGGGATCCTGGCAGCCATTCTGAGCAGTGTGGTTGCAGGACAGTGCTGAGACGCCAGAGCTAAGGGAACCTGGGATGAGCCAGCGGGAATCACGAGGACACTATGTGTATGACAGATTCCTTCATAGCTGGTCGTCTGCTGGATGCTCCCTGTGTTGGCTCAGTGTGAAGTGCTGGGCACAGCACGAGGGTGTAGCACGATGCTGGCAGCAGAGAGAGTCCAGCCAGGATGGTGACAGAGGGGACAAACGTGGGAAGAGCGACCTCTGATCCCTGGTAGCCACCATGTTTTCTCAGACACTAAGCCTTCCCACTAAGCCAGGTTACCTGGGTCTCAGTTACCTATTTTGTTTCAAAGGGAAGAAGTTTTTAAAAAGTACAGACGTCTGTTTAAAGAAATCTTTTTCTAAGAGGTCAAATCCTGTTCCCTGTCAGGTGACAGCTACCTATACAGACACCAAAAGCCAGAAATTCCATGCTTGGCCAGAGGTCTTGATCTGTAGAGACAAGAAGGAAAAGAATTTCCCTTGTTTAAATCACTGAATGATCAATAGCTGAGGAGAAAACTGGGCAAGAAGCATTTGGTCCATCTGAACTTTGAAAATGATCATTGTAGAGCCCTCGGCCAAGCTTTCTTATCTCCAAAGAAACATAAGTATGAAACATAAGTGAATTCTGTTAGACTTGGACCCTATTCCCAAGATATGCACATGGAAAAATTTCACAATAAAAAAAAAAGTCTGAAGTCCAAAATATTCTTCAACTGAAACACTTCAAATAAGGGGTATTCCACCTTGTAAGAACCTCCTGATATCTGGAATTTTCCACTGAGTTCCAAAATGTCTTGATTGCTCCTGGAGTTTTTCTCCGGAGTGGTGCGTTTTTTCCACCTTAGATAAGATGAGATACACCATAACCCTCCCGTCAGGTGTACCCCTGAGAGGGGAGCGGAGTTTTGATAGGAGGGAATTCCCATAGCACTCTGCAGCCAGCCTACCAGCAAGGGCGACCTGATTTCCTGACAGAGGTTCAGGGTGAGAAACGTGTTCCTCACCCAGCGAGTTCTCACAGTGCCAGACAGGATGTAACTTGCAGCTGAGATGGTGAACTTTTTACCCCTTGGACCACTCAGGGGAGCTAAACTCCACCTAAACTGTCCTTGTCAAATGCCTTTTCGATGAGAACGGGGCGGCAGGATTGGCCCTGCCGTGACTTCGACATGGGCAGGGAAAGGTCTGTACTGGTCGGGCGCAGGCAGGGGTGCTGCAGTGGGCCCCTCTCTGGGAGTACAGGGCCCTTGGCTTTAGCACCTGGTATTGGGAGAACACACCTGAAGTGCCAGGGGAAAGAGGGACATTTGCCCTGGAGCCACCATGCTGACCAACAGAGAGGAAGAGAGAAGGTTGAAAGACTCCCCTCCTGGCAGATTCCTGCTGCACCTAAGGCAACAGTGGCTGTTGGCAGGGCTCATGAAGATGCCCTGGCCCACAACTTTCATTTTATAGACAAAGGAACTGAGGCGCAAAGCTGAGAGCCACTTGCCACCAATGCATGATGCATTTGTGGCATAAAATTACAAGTGAGTCTAGGGGCAATTATAGCCTATATGCAGAGGGGCAGGAACCACCCCCCCCAGCCTCTGTGCCCTGGGTGCCCCTGGGCTGCCATCAGAAACCTCACAATATTTGGCTCAGAGCACATCTTTCCACTCTTCTGACTTCATCCCATGTTCCCAACAGAAGCAACAGATGTCTTTGTCTGCTTTCTGTTGCTATAACACAATACCTGAGTCTGGGTACTTTATAAACAGAGGTTTATTTTGGCTCACAGTTCTGGAGGCTGGAAATCCAAAGGCACAGCATCTGTGTGTCTCCTAGTGAGGCCTCCTGCTGCTGCAACTCTTGACAGAAAGCTGCAGGGCAAGCAGGTGTGTGCCAAATAAGGGTGAATGTCCATGGTGGCCATCCCCTTCCTCAAGAAAGACACTAATCCATGTGGGACGGCCCACCCCCATGATCTGAGCACCGTGCCCTACCCCCACCTCCTAACACTGCCATGGTGGCAATCAGATTTCAACACGAGTTTCAGGGGGGACAAAACCATACTCAGACCACAGCCAGGAAATTCAAGTCCACAACCCAAGATGGGAGAGTTGTTTCTGAGGCTTCGGCCCCGGGACCCTGCCGCACTCCATGTCTAGAATCCAGGGGCCAGCAGAAAAGGCACACACCAAAAGACAGAAGTGACATCAACCAAAGTCACAGTTACTAACATGAATAACGACCATTAACACAGTGTGGATCACTTCAACTCACCCTGACTCGGGGCGCACTACATGCCAGGGCCAGTGACTCTGAGATTAGTTGTTTTATGCCCATTTTGCAAATGGGTCACCCTGCTGTGATGGCGAAGAGCCAGCATCGGGTGGGACAGGCGTGTAGGGATGCTCTCTTTGTTGCCATCAGACCAGAGGGTGCTGAAGGCCTGGGAGCAGTTTCTGGCTCCTGCTGTGTCTGCTTTTGAGGTTAGGGTGGAACTGGAAATTTCAGGGCTCTGGGCATTGGAGGAGTTGGCTGGTGGCCATGCCTGGTCTCTCCCCGGCTGTGAACAATGGATGCCCTCTTCCAGCTGCAGATGACTCTTGTACGCAAGAAGCAGGTTCCCCCTAAGATGTCACAAAGCTCCAGGCCATCTGAGCTGCTCCTGCCTGCACATGTGCCCAGCCCAGGTCTGGCCCTCCCTTGTTCCAAGGACTTCCGAGCAGCTGGAAAAAGCCTGCCCCTCCCTCTGGCCGCTGCGTCACCCCCATCTCCCAGGCAACCCTGGGCAGTCCCTGGTCAGCAGCTCTGGACCTGCCCTCTGGGGCCAGGGCCTCTAGCCTCGCTCTCCATAGAGCACACATGTGTCTGCAGCTGATCACAGCCTGTCCCAGAATAGGACTTCCCTAGGGCAGGGCTGGGCTGGGATCTCTGTCCCCACCCGGGACGTTGGCTCTCCACCCATAAGCGCCGAAAGAATGAAGAGATGAAGGAACAAATGATCTTAGACAGGGATAGGGACTGAGTGATGTCCCTCAACCTTTCATAACCTGTGTCACGCAGAGCCCTGCCCTGCTGGCCGGCACCACGGGCTGCGCCCTCCCTTCCCGGGTCAGTACATCCCCCTGTCCATCAGCCAAGACACTCGGCTCAAGCCTGCTCCCCAGAATCTGTGCTACCAACACAAGTTGTCTTTTATTTTGTTATCCAAAAGCTTTTCCAAATGCACTTGCTCAGCTTCAAAACAGTGACGCAGGCCCCAGAGGATCTCTGCCACACCCAGATGTGGCAAGCTTACTGGGTTTAGGGACCGAGTTGAAGGGACACATAACAGTGGTGGACTGAAGTCATGGAAGTGGAGTTGAGGACACAGACCCGAAGGACACGTCTAAAGGACACATGCTGTGTTCACTCAAGACCACATCTGGAAGGGCTTAGGAGCGAGGGGTGTGACATCACCTCCCTAGTCCATTCCTTGGCAGAGGTGGTCAGATCCTCAGGAGCAGCGAGGTGAGGGCCGTGCAGAGGTCCAGTGCCAGTCGGCTCTGGCCAAGCTTTGGGACAGATGCCAGACTGCTTGGTACTTCTAGTCTCAAAAGAGGAAGGAGACAGGCGACCATCGGAGCCTGCTCAGGCTGCGCAGTGATCTCCAGAGTCAAAGGGCAGGCGTGCGTTCGTGTCACGGCCCTCGACTTCAGGGGCCAGGAGAAGGCGGGGGGGTCCCGTGACTCGGGGTGGGAAGAGGCCTGAGCCCCTGCGGTCTGGCGGACAGGCTGGCAGCCCTGCTTGGGGCCTCTGTGCTTCTGAAAGTGCATTTTTCTCACCAACACAGAATGCAATAAAATGAGATCACAGGCAGTCTCCAGGATCTCACCATTTTCTTCCATTTGTGGCAATAGAGTTCTTCTAAAAATATTTATCCATTTCACATAAACAATGTAAAAATAACAGCTTAAAATGGTCATGCCAATGGAAGGAGATTTTTCTTGGGAGAAAAGATCCCATGTGCCAAAAATCAAGTAAGAAATGAATAAATATGATGAATTACCCGGAGCCATGATGTCCCAAATTCAGGAAGACTCCAGACTCTGGAGTCACTGACATTTGAATCAGTCACAAATGTAACATACACACACATATTACACACATATTTTTGTATTACTGGAGGCTGAACCCAATGCCTTTGTACTGAGTTACATCCCCATCCCTTTTTATTTTTTATTTTAAGATAGGCTCTTGCTAAGACCCATAGGCCAAACTCCTTCTGCATGTATGTATTCCTTTCTTTGTTTGTTTGTTTCATCTTTTTGTTTTTTGAGATGAGGATCTTGTTACATTGCCTAGGCTGTCTCGAACGTTTGGGCTTAAGGGACCCTCCTGCCTCAGCTTCCTGGGTAGCTGGAACTGCAGCTGTGCGCCACTGTACCTGTCTCCTGAGTATTTCTGAAGGGACACAGAGCTGAATAAGACAGTCCTGTCCTCAGGTGATGCTGAGCACACAGCTTACACTGTGAGGTGGCCAGGTCCCCAGGAGCAGCTGTCCTGGGACACGAGAGAAGATGGGCAAAACCCTTCACTAGGTGACTGTGGAACAAAGACATTTAGAAAAATAATTTACCCAAATTACTTTATGCAAAATATGTGCTAGATGTGCGGGCAGTGTCTTTAATTATCAGTCTTTTCAAAAGCTCCAAGCAGGACTGTAACAAAATAAGAATTAACATCAAATCCCTGAAGCCTTGTAGATTTGAGCCTTCTAAATTTCAGAGCAATTGAACAAATGACCAAAGGGGAAAAGGTCTTATTTTTGCCAGATAATAATTTTAGATGTGAACACATTGAAAATATAAGCCAGGTGTGATGGCACACGCAGTAATCACAGCACTCTGGGAGTCAGGCAGGCGGATCTCAAGTTCAAGTCCAGCATGGGCAATTAGTGGCTTAGCAAGAGCTTGTTTTAAAATAAAAACCAAAAAGGGCTGGGGATGTAACCCAGAGTGAAGGCCCTGGGCTCCATCTCTGGTAGTACAAAACTACGTGTGTGTGTGAGTGTGTGTGCGTGACATAATTTCATAGCAAATGGATTTAAAAATACACACAAATGGATTTAAAAATTTCACAAATTTGCTGGCAGAGGGTTAATTTCACAGGGAAGCACCAAGGTCCTTACAACTCCAAGGGCCGAGGTCATGAACCCAGAATCCACAGAAGGAAACGCAATTAGTAAACAAATACTTGGGAAAATTTCCTAAGGCATTAGGGATGGAATAAATACAATTAAAATAATTATGTACCATTTTGACCCATCAAATTAACAAAGTTTAAAAAAATAAACACAATTGCCAGAGAAGGTACGGAAACGTGGTCTCTCAGGATAACAGTGACCATACTTATCCAGCCTTCTGAACCCATCCTTCTGACAGACCAAGAAATCTGACTGCTGGAATCCCGAGGTAACAAAAGCAAATACTCTAAGAGCTTCGGACAGAAGGATTTTCTTCACAGTTCTGCTCTAATACTTAAGACAAGAGACCTGACAGTTGAGGAAACTCATGCTTTGGAAAATGGTCATTCCATTCTGAAAGTGTGTGTCATAATAAGAAAGAAAGAGCCTGGTATAATGTGATGGAGAGAAAGCAGAGTACAATACTGAACTGTGGCATGAACCAGACCATAACTGGCAACATTTCCATGAGACTCAAGAAGAAATAGAAAGATGTTTGGGATGAGGGTAGGAATGATTTGCTTCTCGCTTTATTCTTCTTACTTACATCTTACAAGTGTGCATGCCAGTAGTTCTCAAACCTAATGGGTCTAAGTACCACTAAAGGTGTTCCTTAAATGAGGGTCCCTGGCCCAGATGATCCAATCCACAACATTTGGATTTGTGCTTTTATTAAGCATTTCAGGAAATTAAGATGTGGGCAGTTCCAAAACTGTCTGGGCAGTTCCAAACTGTGACACTAACTGGGTGTTCTTCCCTTCAATCAACACTGACACTGCGAGGAATTCGCACAGGACCCCCACAGCCCCACCCCAGATTAAGGGCAAAGTCCTTCAGCTCTGAACTGAACTACCTGGAGTAGTACCAGATCCCACAGACTAGCAGGGCAAGGTCGCCCCCCAGACTGCCGGGCCTAGAGATGCCCCCTGTAAATGGTCCCCAGGCTGCCTTCACTCCTGACTGGCTCTGTATCTATCTGGGTTCACTATGGTGTGGATGAGTCTCTCAGAATTCATGTTTTAGAAATTTAATCTCCACATTGGTAAGTCACATGGTGTTTGGAGATAATTTGGATTGGAGGAGGCCATGTGGGTGGGACTGTGGTAGCCTTGGTGTCGCTGGCTGTGTAGGAAGGGAGGAGAGATGGAGGCTGACGTGCTCATGCCATCTCACCAGGTGACATCCCTGCCTTCAGCACCAGCGGGAAGCCCCCGCAGGAGGCCGAGTTGGTCTGGGACACATACTCTTGGACTTTCTGGCCTCCAGAACCGTGAACAAAACTAAATCACCCTCGATTCTCAGTAAAGTGCTCGGCTTCCAGTGTTTTGTTACACTGCCAGGAAGCAGACCAGGGTGGGATGCTTCCAACCCCAATCTCAGACTTGTTAATTTTCCTGAATAATTCAGAACTCAAGAAAGTGCTATCCATACAATTTTACCTTACAGGGTACAAATTAAAGGAGGCAAACGGGCTCAAATCTGTCACAACCTTGCCCGTGAGCTTCCTTGAGCCTTGTTGCAGAGTTTTCATTTAGGGTTTTATTACGTAGGTGGGATTGATTGAACCATGGACCACAAGGTTAGACTTATCTCTGCACCCCTCCCCTCCCCATGACCAGGCTCAGGGCCAGAAGTTCCAACACTCCTGTTATGATCTCCGTCTCCTGTCTGCCACCACCAGCCCCTCCCATGAAGCTAAGGTCCCTGGTTATTACCACCAGTCCGAGCAGAGTCAAAGCTGCTTCTCATGAACAAAGAGAACCCTTATCACTCAGGAAATTCTGGGGGTTTCTGAAGCCCTGAGCCAGAAACCAAGAACAAGGGCCAGGTCTATGACAGATCCTATCACGGGGCTCCACGTCGGGACTCACGTCATGAAGGCGGTAGGATTGTGCGTGTGGAGCAGGCTGGTCCCTGCTGTGAGGACCCTGAGGAAGGAAGAGCAGGAGGAGCAGCTTCCAGACTGTGCCCTGGCCTGAGCCAGCGAGCGACTCCACTCTGTGGAAGAGCAGTTTGCCGCCCCCGAGCACAGAGGCTGAGGCCAGATGACTTGGACACTCGGCTGAGATCGTGTGTCCAGAAGTTGGGTGCGCCGGACTAACCAGGGGAAGCAAAACACCAAATGCATCCACAGTCACAAGGCACGAACTGATAAATTAATCATGCTAGTAAAAAATGACTGCCTGCAAACTTATCAACGCCAAACCAGGGCCACGTGGACACAGACGCCTCAAAGTTATGACACGGGAAACCAGGCCTTGGGCTTAGGGGACGCAGCAGACCGACAAATGATGGGACCTCTCGCCTGGATCACAACAGAGGAGGTCCCCAGCCCTGGGCGCAGTGGCCACGCACCACCATGTTGTCTCATCAGGCCGCCGACAAGGCGTCACAGGGTTGACGGGCACTGAGCTCCAGCTGTGTCCCTCAGCTTCACCTCAGCTCAGCTCCCTGCCTGACTCGGCCACCGCCGCCCAGAACCAACTCCAGCTCTCCGCAAGCGTCGGGATCTGAGGCGCTCTGCCTGGTCTGCACTGTCCTCTGGCCCCTGGGGTGACTTCACAACCTTGTGGGCTCTCTGCCTTGGCTTTCAGTCCTGCCTCTTCAAATCCTGCAGCCACGGTTGACCCTTTTTAGCCACTCCACACCCTGTACGTTACTGCATGAAGTGTGCTGTGTGGCTGGAGTGCTACAGATGTTGGTGATTCGGGCTGGAATAAAAGAGCCTGTGACTGTCTGGCCCACTGGCTAGCGAGTGGGGCCTTGAGTACTCGGTCCGATAAGGCTGGTGACAGTGGCGAAGCTCGTGAGTTCATTGCGATCGTTATTCAGTACACTCTGACATTGTGGGGAAAGGTGCAAACACATCCACTCTACGTGGATGGGAGGGCTCCATCAGGTCAAGGCGTTATTTTAGTCTTTTAAAATAGGTTGAAGGTTACTACTGGGGAAAGTGCTTGAGGATGTTGGAAGTCAGGGCAACAGAGAGGGCTCCTCACGGAGCTAAGTCTGGAGTGGCAGCGGAGTCTGTGGAGGGGCATTTGGTGAAGCGGGCAGAGGGTGGGACATGCCAGGGACTGGAAAGGGTATTGTACTTCTGGAAGAAGTGGAGCGGTGCACAGGGAAGAAATGAGTCTAAAGAGCCGGATTGTGATGTACCCCACTGGCTACTGAGTTTGCCCTTTAGGTTAGTGTTTTATGAAGTAAGAGTGGCATTGTGACAGGGGCGCCCTTCACTGGGGGATTTAAGCAAGGACCCAGTCGTTGTCCTCGTGGACATTTTTCCCTCTAACCTGGTCCCGTTAAATCACTTCCCCTTCCCTGCTTCCTATAGGCTGTTATTTCCTGCTGGAAGGACCCCAACAGGAGCTTCGGCGTCAGACCGGCAACCAGGCCTCAGCCTGTGTGCACATGCGCCTCTGGTCCCCTTTCCTTCCATGCTGTGTAATCCTGGTGCCTCTGGTCCCCTTTCCTTCCATGCTGTGTAATCCTGGTGCCGTCGTAGACGGAGAGGCGGTTTTCTAGGCCAGTCATCTTCCTGGTCTGGCCAAACAGAAATAAACTCTCCCTGCAACGCTCTTGCCCTCTCTCTCTCTTTCCTTTCCGATTGGACTCTGGGGTGGCAGGTGGCCGGAACTGATCTGGTAAGACGCCCAGAGTCAGGCCTCTGGACTGACACTAGGGTACCAGCGTGGCTGCAAGGGAGCGCTGCAGTATCCGTGGGCCCTCCGTGGGTTATGAGGAAGTGGGGTTTTGTGAAATCGTTTCCATTTTGTATGTGTGTGTTTGGGGGATCAGTGTGTGCATGCTTGAACACCTGGTATGATGCAAGGCTACAATAACAAATTTACAGATTTGGTCTGCATCCCTGGTTCCCAGCCAGAACTTCTAAAATTCTTGCAATTTCCAAAGTGATGAGAGCAATAAAAATAAAACCACATCTTTTGTTATTCACAACAAAACCCTTCCAACCACACCAGAGTTTATGTCAGTGGGGCGACTTTTGGAAGTCCCTCAGCCTGGGCTGGTCTACCAGAGGCACCAACTAGGTGTTTCGAGGGTTGGAGCTTTCTCCCCACCCGCTGTCCACTGTGCCGGGCGAGGGGCTGGAGATCGTCCTCCTCACAGGGTCTCATGAAGCCTCAGTCACGCCTGCACGGGTAGCCCTTCACAGAGGCCACGGGATGGGTTCAGAGCTCCTGGGCGGGCCCACACACATGGGGGCCTGCAGCCCTCCCCCGCCTGCACAGCGCCTCCATCTGGCTCTTGTGGAGTTGTATCCTTTATAACAAACTGACAATCTTTGTAAGCAAACTGCCGTCCTGAGTTCTGTGAGCTGTCCTGAGTTCCTTATTGAGCCCGGGATGGAGGCGATGGAGACTCTGACGTGTAGCTGGGATCTAGATGCACAGGGGCTGAGCTGGGTCGAGACTGGCACCTACAGGGCATGGTGCGGGCAGCACCCATCAGCCTGAGGGATCTGATGCCGACTCTGGGTCGGTAGGGCCAGAGCTGAGGTGTGAGATACTCATCATCTTGCAGGAGAGGAGAATGAGAAGACCTCACACATTCTGAAACTGAGAAGTAGAAACAGCTTTAAACAGACTCTTCAGCGCGAAACTGTTCGTCCAGCTCCCTGATGCCGGGAGTGACACGCCACCAGCCCAGGGCCAGGGAGTTTCGACGGAACTAGATTTTCAGCATTTCCCTCTGCACCTGCAGACGGCGGGCCTGCTGGCGACACACGAGCCCGTGTGCTGGCCTTTGTGCCCTGCTCTTCTAAGTCAAAATGCCTTCAGGGGGGACAGACTGCCTGCCCTCTTGATTTGGCCAAGTTGTAAGGCAACTCATTTTCCACTTTTATGGGCTTTTCTCATATCTCAGGGTGCGCAGGCAAACAAGTCCAGACAGTAGGGCTCAGATTCAGTCCTCCGGCTGGGCTCCCAATGACAGTGTGCCAGCAGAAGCAACAGGTTGTGTGCGAGTTTCCCTTTCCTGGCTTCCGTCTAGGGGCACTGAGATTGCAGTCCACTGCTCAAACTCTGGCTTCCCACCAGGGCTGGGAGCCCGGAAGGGAGGACGTCAGTGTCTGTGACCTGAGACGGGCCAGGATGGTCCACCAAACACCTGCAGTGATCCAATGGGGGTTGGGGGACTTCAGAGAGAGGCCAGGTTGGGGGTCAGTGGGGAACCGTACTGATACTACAGTGCCCGCAGTGCAGCTAAGAGCCACAGCGGACACATGGGGGAGGGCAGGCGTGAGTCGAGGTGGTGGTGTAGCTGCGGCGACCTTAAAGGACCTGCAGGACACGATGCAGAGAGAGGTGACCACCAAAATCATGGGATAGTCGAGTAAAGCGAAAAGCAGGAGAGCAGAACACAGCAGCTCACCAGGGATTCAAGGACAGAGAGGAAGCTACTGGGGCAGCAGGAAGGAAAAGGGGATACTTCCAGGTAGAAACAAGGGCTCTCTCCCCCAAGCCCCCTGGAGGGTGCGTGGACTCTCCCTCACAAAGCTTCAAAATTCTCCAAGCTCAGGAAATGGAGAGTGTAAATCAGTGACTTCCCAGTCTCTCCCTCCACACGCCGTGGTCAGAAACGGCTGCAAATTAGGTGATTGAAATCCCATAAGTGGTGCACCTGGAAAGAAAGGACCATGGAAAGAAGAGATTCCCAGCCGGCGGAAGAGCGAGACACCTACAGGGAAAGTGCCCAGCCCGGAACCAGGTGAGCTGATGACCAGAAAGGTCCAGGGAAGCTGGCTTTTTAGTTTAAAAAAAAAAATCAAGGTAGATCTTCACTTTCATCCAAATGCAACAACATTCAGGTGAATCAACGACTTAATAAACAAATCAGAAAATGTATAATATTGCCCTCATCTTGGCCTAAAGAAGGACTTGCTAAACAAGGAAATTACTTACATAAACGATTTGCAGCGTCAACAAAACAGAAAGCAACCCCCAAAACATGTGCTGCAGAAAGCCTGGAGAGCATTTCAGAAAGGAGGTCCCCTACAGTCTGCACCGCTGCGTAAACCACATCTGGCTGGCCTCTGAGTGCAATCAGAACTTTGTCTCGCGGAAGACCAAGATTTAGACAGGTGTGGCCTGGGGAGGCAGGTCCAGGTGTCCAGCGCAGCAGGCGGCCGGCGGGTGAGGACAGCCAGGCCTTGGGCGCCCGGCTCAATTATCAGGTTACAATAGTCCTAGGTAAACAAAGGCCACCTGCATCAATGAGACAGCCTGCCTGACTTCATTTCCTCAGGACGTCAACAATGACATTTGTAGGCTATTTGAAAACAAATTTAATTACTGAAGCAAATAATATCCGGCATGTATGGGGGAGAGTAAGCTTAATCCACACGTCTGATGCGGAATATCTGCTTCATCAGAGAAAATCACCACTTGGGAGAATGAGCCCTAGATATTTTTAATTGGTTGCCTGCAGATTTGGTTTTCTGATTTTCTTCTTCATCGAACACATTCAAAGAGCAGCCTGATGCATAGTATATCCAGGAAAGGCGAGATCCCTTCAACTAACAATCCCACCCATCAGAGCAAGGAGAAAAATCGAGACAAGATTAATGTCACCAGGCCTGCTGCGATCTTCCTTAATGGTATTTCAAAGAAACGGTCCAATCTGTCATTAACCACAAACGGACATATTAATATACTTTTGTTTCATATTAATATACTTTTCCCAGATACAAATATTTCTAAAATACCTGGCAAGCAGGAAAGTGTCTTTAATTTGTAGAGTGCAGGATACTCTATAATGGCATCTTATTTTCTGGTAGTCAAGAAGGAAACCAGACACTAATAGAAAAATACCTTTCTTTCTTTTCACAGGACCTTGTCTTTTCCTGTGTCGTCGGCTGGATTCGGCCTTCCCAGTGTCGACAGGCTCAGAGCCCCTTCCCAAAATGCAGCCGAAGGTAGTTTTTCATAATGACAAATCTAGGTTCGCAGTAACACCATGAACACCCACAGACTGGGAAATTCAAGAACGTATCTAGCTGCTCTTGCTGCTCCAGCGTCTGCTCCCAACACCCCTCCGCATCCCCAGAGTTTTCTCTGACCATCAGTTTCTCTTGGCCAGATCTGCTATTCCCAGCATTTTCCACTTCTTAGAGCCCTCATTTGAAAGATCAGAAGCCTGGACTCTAATTTGCAGTTTTATTAACAGTTTCTCACCTTCCCTAAAGTGATTCTTCCTTTTAACTCAGACTGCCGGCTTTGTTTACAGAGCTGATTAAGACTGTTCCTTGGGTATACAATCTGTTGTGGGGGGGACAAATTCCACTGAAAGGTAGTGTTTGACGAAAAGGGACCCTCTGGGGGGAGATAAGGAATTTTTTTAACGACAGAGCCAGATAGATGGGGCACCTGCTGACAATGCTGAGCACTCATTAGCATTCAAAAGACACCCACAGGCCACGCAGGACATAAATGCTCACAGCTCACAGGGGCCTTGCTGGGGGAGGTTGTTCCGTGGAGTTTCCAGAAGGGTGTTTTTTACTCCTTGGGAGGAGGAAGTGGAGAGGCACAAGTTGTGGGCAGAAGGTAGCTAGAGCCTGAAGGGACTCACAAGTGAGTATCTGGGTCTTGGGAACAGAAGCAAGGGTGGTCAGAGAGGTCTTGTCTTCAAGGAGCCCCAACCGAGGTGCTCTGAGCCTATGTCCTGTCCTGTGTCCACCCCCCGGGTTCTCTAACACTCGGGGCTCTCCGCAGAGGGTGGGATCTCTCTGGACCAGGAGCAGGTGGTACCTGAGTCTATGGCCCCTGATCCCGAGGAGGTGACATGGTGTCTACACTTAGCAGAAGTCCCCACTCGGGCTTCTTTTTATCCAAGTCTTTTCCCGCACACTGCCTTCTTTCTCTAAAGTAATCAGCACATTCAAATATCTCCTGTCCTACAGAAAGAGGGACGGAGAGGGAAGGAAGAGAAGGAGAGATGCAGGGAGGGAGGGAGGGACGGGGAGAGAGGAAAGAAGAAAGGAAGGCTTCTTCAGGTGTCCTCTCTCTAGTTCTTTGTGTAGTCAAAGTTTTTGAAAACTTAGGAAGCCCTGTTTCAGCTGTCCCCATGTCCCTCCATCCTCCAGCCGCTGCGTCTCTCCCCTGCTAAATGCCCCTGAGGACTTCCCTCCCACACTCGGGAAAGACCAGATGATTCAGTATCTGCCTATCCGGGCGTGACACAGGTCTGTAATCCCAGCACTCTGGGAGGCTGAGACAGTGCGACCCCAAGTTCGAGCCCAGCCTGGGCAACTTAGCAAGACCTTGTTTCCAAATAAAAAATAAAAAATGCTGGGGATGTACCTCAGTGGTAGCACATCCCTCGGTTCTATGCCCAGTACCACGATAAATAAATAAATAAATTAATAATAATAACACAATAAAATCTCTGAACATCACTCCTGTGGCATTCAAGGGCAGAACAAGGTCAAACACAGAGAGGATCTGATCTCTGTCCTTCTTCCTACTGGGTACAGTGACCTCCATCCAGGACGGCTCCCAGCCCACCACACTCTTTTTCTCTTTGGTCCCCTTTGGTCCTTGAAAACTGCTACTGGTGGCAACAGTGAGGTCCCAGCTACCAAATCCAGTGAGCACCAAGGCTGACGAGAATGTCTGCAGAGGAAGATGGGGACACCGCTGTCTTTTTGGAAGCACTTTCTCCCCAGCCTCTCTGGGAGCTTTCCTTACCAGGTCGCCTCTGAAGTCTCCTCTTCCTCCCGTCCCTTCTCTAGAGGACTGGTGTGTGCACGGATTCTGTCCTCTGTGCCTTGTCCTGTTTACTCCGCACTCGACACACCCTGAGATGTGGCCCTGGCTGTGAGCAGACTTGGCCCGCGTCTCCGCCTGGGTGACACTCACCACATTGCCTCACACTTTATGCCACAAGTTCTGCCTCTGAAATGGGGAGCTCAGGCCTCCCCATGTTCGGGGACAATGAACATGCTAATGCGTGGAGACAAGGGCTGAGCTCTTTGCCAGAGGAGACAGCGCTCCCCACCTGGTAATGACACTCCTGGGGACCCTGCTGTCTGGATTCAGCAGTCACTTGTGGCAGGTTCTAACTTCACAAGTCACTGACGCAGGTGTGCAAACATTTCCCCGTGTCTAGACTTGGTTTTCTGCATCCCTGCTACGAGACGGAAACTCAGTCCGGTGCTTCCAAGTAAATTCAGCACAACTGGGTGATTTCTTTGTAATTCTGGGGTTAAATTCAGCCGAGCCCAGGACGCCCCCCGACCTCCAACTCCTCCTTCAAGGCTCTCACCTGGGGCCAAGCGACACCTGCACGTCACCGTGACGCCAGGAACCAGCAGGTGATTCTCGGTCATTTCCACTTGTCCCATCCATGGTCACCTGCTGTACCCAGTGACGTGGGCCTGTCCACACTGGGCTTGAGGCAGTGTGGCTTCCCGGTGCTGGCATTAGCTGCAATACCTGTTGTGCCCTTCCTAAGCCCCAGGTAGGCAGCTTCTTGTCCCATGCAGACAGGTGCCTGCGGCCTCTGTGTCAGACAGTCTCTCTGCTCTTCGGGGGCACAGTAGGGCCAAGCTGCACCTTAAGGTCCATGGGCTTCTTGGTGGGTCCCCCATGGACACAGCTGTTGGATTCCTCTGTGGCTCTCAATTCTTTGCCTCTCTGGGGCCATGCTGCCTATCTGCTTCTCTCTGAGGCTGCTGAGCCCTGTGCCCCTGTCCAGGGTGTGTGGATCTGCATTCTGGTTTCTGGATTCTCAGTGCCACCCACCATTGCTAGAACTCAGCTGGAAGAGGTCTGGGGGAGCTGGGGCCCCTAAAATACGTCTGTTACTCTCAGACTACCTCTCTCAACTCTCTTCTTCCTCCTCTCTCCCTTCTTGCTGCTACTAGGCCCACGAGGATGAGACACAAAAGACAATTGCCGTCTGGTGAAGATCATTTGCCTTTTTTTTTTTTTAAATCAGAGACCAAAGAGTTCAAAATGTATGTCCTGTGAGAAACTGAAAGTGTAAATAAAGACTAAAATGTATTATATTGGGAAAGGGAAGAAAATGTCCAAATGGGAAAGGGAACAAGGGGGGGGGAAGGAACAGAAGACAAAGGAAATAAGAAATGGAAGAAAAAAATGGAAACAAAGCTTTTGTAAATAAGGAGGGAGGAGGGGTGAAGGGAGGGGAGGGGAATGGGAAAAAAAGAAGCAACAAGACGTATCATGCACAGGTACAAATCCCCTATGACGAATGTTATCACTATTGTCATCTAAAATATATCATTAAAATAAAATAAATTAAAATCTTTTTTGAAAATGTGTATCCTGGTTTCTCTACTCATAATTCTCTTCCCACATGGCACAAAGCTAGATGAATGTCTCTGAGACTGATGGGGCAAATCACAGGGCAAAGTTACGTGTGTGACAAACACATGGTACCACCCTGCCCTGTGTGCACACCAACAGCTTTCACCTTCCTGGCTGTCCCGTGAGAGACCCTGGGTGGCCACCCAGACACCTGCCAGGTGCCCACCTGGCCCACCAGGTTCCCTGCATCACCTGCACCCCAAACCTGCTGTCCTACCTTCAGTGTCCCTACACTGGAGGCTCGTGGTCACACGTGACTCTGTCTCCATATATTTCATTCTCAGAGTGCAGCCAACCCCAATACCACAGCTTCCTGCCCCAAAACCACAGAACACCTCCCCACAGAGTTGAGACAAACACCCAGTCTCTCCACAGCTCAGCCTCGTGGCCCTGAGCACTAGGTGTCCGACGGAAGTGGCCGTTTGACTTAGAAAAAACTAGATTCTAGTCTAGACATAGTCATTCAATTACTACTTGCAAGAGATTTTTTTCCCCAGGATGTGAATTTTTCTGCACCTAAAATGCTTCAGATTCTCTCTTGGAGTCTATCTCCCGTGATGTCTAAGCTCCATAAATTAGGCCCCGCATTTCCTGAGTTTCCATGATTGATTTTGTGTAGCAGGTCACAGCTCTGGGCACTTGAAGAATACAGAACGCTTGTGAGTCCCCGCTCAGCCAGACCACAGCAAAGCAGCAGCAGGGACACAGTGCTGCCAGCAGGGGCTGGTCTGGGAGGAGGCTGGGAGCAGCCGTCCCCTGCACTGCTGGGACCAGAGCTCTGCTGGGTGAGGGTCCTGCTGATTCCTTTCTAAGGCTGCTCCCCTGCGACTCTGAGGCATGTCCTGCAGGGCACTCCCCATGGATTTGGGTGGGAAGCAAAACCCCCGGCACGAGTCTGCCGTAGCTGCTGGGGTGACTCTGGTCTGTCACCTGGGCCACCTCCAGCCTCCTCGATGCCTGTGAGTTCTTACAGAGGAGGCCATGCATGGTATGGGGAGCGGGGTCCAGCTGGGCCTCCCGGGAGGCTCCTCTGAGGTCCCACACTTGTGTGGGCTTGTCTGATGATCCACAGATCCTAGAGCCACCATTGCCTGGACGCTGACGTGGAGGGAAGGGTCAGGCAGAGCAGACATCTGCTTTAGACGCAGGACGTGCAGCTTCTCCTCCAGGACATCTTTCCTGCTGCTGTCTCATGGCTGGTGCTCCAAAGACGCGTGGTGAAGGCTGATGCAAATCTGACCCTGCTCAGCACACGTGTAGGAAGAGGCGCTGCCTACACCTTGGCGACAGGTGGCCTGGGCCAGCGGGAGCCCAGCAGGCTGAGAGGCGGTGAGTGCTGGGCTTGATGGGCCCAGCAGTCATCAGGAAAATACCAGCAAGATCTTGTGGGCTTAGACACAGCCCACAGTGACAGCAGCATGGCCCAGGGAGGTTGGCTCCCCGAGACACCAGCTAGACCTGCCGGGGAACCGGAGACTCATCTGGGAAGGTCCTAGAATGTCCCAGGAAATGGCTCCACTTGGGACCACAGCTCCCGTGGGACCCAGTCAACTTTGAGGTCCTCACTTACTTGCGCATTTCTTTATTCTTCAGCTAGGAACTGTGGTCACAGCCACGTGCCAGGCACGGCTCGGTGCCTGGAGCCTCAACAGGGAGCAGCGCACACAAGGTCCTGCCATCTCACAGTGCATACTCGGCAGTGCAGGGGGCAGGGTGACAGCCAGGGGACAGAGGCAAGGACTGCATCAGAGACAGCGAGAGGTGGACGCACGCACGCGCGCGCACGCGCACACACACACACACGCAGGATTTTAGGTTTCAGATTTTTGGATTAGGCATGTTAAATGGGTAAAATCTATGCAAATATTCCCAAATCTGAAAAATACAAATATTGGAAACATTCCTGGTCCCTAACATTTCAGGTAAAGAACACTTAATACTACCCCATATATAAATGTATGTAAAGATATGTGTGTGTGTGTGTGTGTGTATATAAAAAGATGGTATTTCTTAGTGAATTAATTGCTATGAAATTAATTCCTTCAGCGTCTTTATGACATGAAATACATATATGGTGTGATCGAATAAGGTGAATGTTATTACAGTAACAGACACATTACCATTAACCACCTTCAGAATTACTCCTGTTGCTTTGAACACACACATCCCACGTTCTTGCTGCTTTCTGAAGCAGCTCTGGACTCCTCTTTCCTGAGTGTCTTTAGTTGTGCTGTCCTGGCTGCCTTGATTCCCTGAATTGATACAGAATGTTTACATTTATGGTCATTTTGACTTTGGGAAGAGCCAGAAGTCACACAGTGCCAGATCTGGTGACTAAGGTGGACGGGGCAGCGCGTCATGTTTTTACAAGCTGCCCTTTCATTGGATGACAGCTTGACAGCAGCATTCACAGTATTTTTGACCACAGCTTGCAGTGATCTCACAGAGAGGACTTTCGGAACCACTTCAGAGAGAGGCAAAAACAGTGGGATGAGTGTGTTCGAAGTGAGGTGGAGAGTTTTAAGGGGCATTTATGGCAAGGAGTCTTCCTAACATTTGGAGTTAGAAGACTCCTGTGCTAGGGAGAGGGAGGGGACCCAGGAGAAGGTCTTAGCTCTGTCCTGGGTTCCCGGGAACCAGCAGGGATCCTCCCTCACAGAAACTGCCCCCACCCCGGCCTACTCACAACCTCCTGCCCAGGGCAGCCTCTCGGGTGCCTGCCTGCGCCCTGGCAGCTCCAGCCACACCAGCATCCCACTTAGCGTGGCTTAGGAAGACTTCGCTGCTCCTGCTGCAGAAGCAGAAGCGAAGGGAGCTAATCTGCCCGGCCACCTCACACACGTGAAGTTGCTTAAGTTAAACCCCACTGTGTACTGATGTGTCGAACCCATTGGCCTTGTTATTCCTGGAACAGATAATCTCACGAGCAAACTGAAGGCCGCCACTGCGGCACTTTGATTTCTCTGAGGGCTGAAGGAATCACAGCACAAGGCTGTTTTAACAGGCACACAGACACGGTTGTTAAATCTCCTTGTGGCTTTCCGATAATGCTTTTTCTTATATGTTCTGACGATAATGAGGGCTGGTGTGTGCCAACGTCAACTGTCAAAGGTGGGAGCCTCGCCATGGCGCTTGGTTGGAAGACACATGCCTGGCTTTTCTGTCCGGAAAAGCCGCCACCGGAGTGCCACAGCTCCTGGCCAGCGAAGCCTTTCCTCTTCCATTTCTTGTGTGATGGCAGCTGCTCTGTGCCATGGGTGGGCGAGGTAACATCTTGACCTTGTAAGGAACACTTTTTCTGGATTTCTCATGGAACACCAAGCCATTGCCCTCTACCCTGGCACCAGCAGCCTGGCAGAACCTCTCCTCAACGCCGAACAAGACCTTGCTCCCACTGCCCTTCCCTGTCCCACTCACAGGGCTGCAAAGGGTGGCTCTTAGTGCAGACGTTGCCAGAGCGCTTGGGGACAATGAGAGAGAAGGCCGAGCCTGTGGTGTCCCCACCACACCAGCCAGGGGAGCGGCGGGTTTTCCTTCCGTAGAGCTGGGGACCCCAATGTGACACCCAGCAGCAGTCTGGCCGTGGCCAGGAAGAGCCCAGATGGTGCAAGAGCCACCGAGGCAGTGTGCTGTGCCAGGACAGAGGGAGAGTCCTGCCTGCCTGAGCCTGGGCAGAGTGCGGAGCTGAGCTCCTGTTTGTCGAGGTTGTTTTCTGTTCATTAAATTAACCCTCCCGTACCCCGAGCCATGTGGCAGGCAGGGCTGCCTTGTGGGCTGCAGGCTCTGTTTTCCCAGGTGCTGGGCGGGGCCGAGCCAGGGCAGTGAAACCGGATCTCCCCAAGTGTGGGGCTCCCCTCAAAGTGGGCTCCCCTCTGCCCTGTGCCCCGTCACCAGGGCTGTGCTTGGATTTCACACATCTTGCATCGATTCAGCACTTTAGGCATAAAATTCCACGTGGAAAAATGAAACCCGGGTCTGATGATTTTGACTGGAAATTACTGCTCTCTAACATAAAGCATATTAAATGTCATTATGATTCCCTAGCAGAGAGCGCATCGGGCAGGCTGAAGAACAGCCCTACATGGAGAGAATGGTGACCGAGCGAATGTACAGCCACACGGTTTATCCAGAAGATCAGAAACGGAACCAAAACGACTTCACTCCTGCGCACAGCAGGCACAGTGAAGACTCCCCTTAGTTTCTGATTCGAGCCCGCCCTCCGTATGCCTGGATTGCGTATTTCCAAACCCACCTTCTCTCGCAGACCAATACTCCGGGCTTGGAGAGGTGGCTCCCGCTCTCCTTGGATCCAGAAAGAGCAAGAGAGTGGGAGCTGCCAGCGACTGCTCCCAGAGGAGAAGGAACATGGTGGCCGGCGCTCTGCCGCCCGCTTCAGCCCCACCACGCCAGCCGGTGGTGTCCTTGCTGTGGTCTCTGTGGTGCGGTGGATTTTGCACTTTTGCTCTTTTTGCGGTTATTTCATGGTTTAAAGGGTCCCCCTCAGTTGGGCATGGTAGAGCACCCCTGTAATCTCAGTACTTGGTGGGCTGAGGCAGGAGGGTTGCTGTGAGTTCAAGGCCAGCTTGGGTTGCACAGTGAGTTCAAGGTCAGTCTGAACCACACAGTAAGACGCTGTCTAAAAAAACCAGTTAATTCATTAAAGCAGTCGCCAAGCATAGCGCTGGAGAACGGTGTGGTGCTCCTACTTGCAAGAAGGCTGAGAGGTGCCTACACACAGGCTTTTTTGGGATCGGAGCGCTTGGCCTTGAGTTCAAGGTTACCCAAGTCAACAACATGGTACCCCGAGGAAAAAGAAAAAGAAATTGGCCGATCTGCACGCTAACTGCTCTGGAATGTGTTTGAGTATCCCCAAGGTGAATGATGACGCTACAGAAAATTTGTGGACTCATGATTTGATGATTGACTTTTTTAAAAAAAATGTAGTGAATAAAGAATTGTTGTGATGATGAAAGCTAGAAAAATTGATGTTCCCATTACCCTGGGTCAGGAAAATGTTAAACCCTGCTTGGCGGGTGTTTTGTTACAAAGAAATACTGAGTGTAATTAGTTCCTGGTGAGAAACATATATAATGCAAGATAATTTGAAACAGAAACAGCAGGAAAGGCTACTTATCGATCAGCTGTTGAAGATGTAGTGACCAGAGACTCCCAGGAGCCCAGCCCTGTCCTTCCCCCGAGAGCCGTGGCTCTGAATTTGCTAACTCGGTGTCTGGGGCGGCTTCACAAAACCTAACTGCCATGAATAATGGGTCAGCTGCAATTTTTTTTAATTACAAAGTTATACATGAAGAAAACTTAAAATATGCAGCACTTAAGGAAAACGTCATCTGCCCTGTGCCTCGTCGGGCTAAGGTTGAAGTTCTGGTTTGCGCTCCTTCTGTCTTTCTTTGAGAGCGCATCTTGTGAGAATACACTTTGCACTGTTTGTGGCCTGCTACTTTCTTTTGGGAAGTTGCCTTGAAAACATGGCCTTTTCCGGCGAATAGTCTCCCGCAACCTGACTATTCATAGCTATATAACATTCCAGTCTGTGGATTTCGTGGATGCTTACGTCTAATCCTCTATTATTGGACAAGTTTTTGTCAGATCTGGTTGTGCAGACTGTTTCACTGCACAGCAGAACCCAGGACAGGAACATGTGAGAAATAAAGTCTGCTCCCTTCCTCCCTTCTCTCTCTGTTTCCTGGCCGCCACGCTGTGAGCAGCTTTCCTCCGGGGCTGTGTCTTTTTGGAGGAAGAGACCTTTATCCGACCCTGGGAAGTGGCTCCCTAGAGGGCACACTCTTCCCCGTCTCTTCCAAGCCACCACACAGGCCAGAGCAGGACCTGGGGTTGGATCTGCAGGTTGTTTCCATATGAGGCTCCTAAAAACAGTGTGAGGTCGTAGCTGCTTCATCCCCCCGCAACTCCTTGTTCAAGCCACTGATTGTGAATTACTGATCAATTCCAGTAGGTAGCTTACTAAGCTAATAAAAAAACTTCATTAGTTTAGAATCTCTTTTTTTCAGGGGCTATAATTCAGATAAGCATAGACCACAGCAAAGCCCAACGTTGATCTCACCAAGTCAGTGAGGCAGATCAGGGTTTTGATGGGGAGGAGGAAAGCCCTCTGAAGTGTGGGGTGCCTCTCTCCCACGCCCTCTAACATTCCTCTAGGAAAGCAGCTCTGAATGCTCATGACTTCCCCGAAGTCCTCTCCTTTTTTCTCCAATGTGGGGCAGCGGCCAGGCCTGCCCTGCCCGGCCCTGAGTGGGGTAAGATGACTTTGAACGAGGAACGTGTCATGGTTTAGATCTGGGGCCGCCGATAGTCTCACATGTGTGGAAGGTGACTGGATGGTGGAGGTGCTGTCTCATGAGCGCACTAGTCCACTGATGAGCTTGCAGCTGACTGTGCTGTTTGAAGGTGGGCGCTGGGTCAGCGGGGGAGTGACCCAGAAGTGTGTATCTCTCTCCCCGGCTCCTCCCTTTTCTCTCTGCTTCCTGCCACCGTGACGTGAGCAGCTTTCCTACTTCCAACCCTTCTTCCATGCCCTTCCTGGCGTGGAGCCAGCCAAGTACAGCCTGGATCTTCTAGAACCGTGAGCCAAGATAAACTTTTCTTCTTTTAAGTCGTGTGTGCTGAGTATTTCATCCCAATGACGAGAAGGTGACTAAGGCAGCAGGTGAGGCTGCGTTGTTTCCCAGCTTGCTTCATGCCAGAATCTCTTCCACACGAGTCTGTCAAGGGTGTCTCTGCCCAGCAGCTTCTTCTGAAACACTAAGAGACTGAGGTCCTGCTGTGTGTGAGAAAAATAATCCTTATGTTGTACTCACTGAAGTCCCTTTTATTTTGGAGCATATCTCAGTCCCACATTTTAGCCCAGAGCATTGTTTTATTAAACTTTCATAACCCGCCTGAATCAGACCCTGAGGCTCTTTGCCCTAGTTAGTGAATGCTGCTGCTCACCCGCTAAGCTCCCCTGCCTGGGACAGGGGCCCTGGCACCTGCCCTGCCCTGCTCCTCCTCCCTTCCTACGGGAAGGGTCAAGGCGCAGAGTTTCAAAAACGTAAACCAAGCAGGTGGTGAAAGATTAAAAATTCCGGAGAATGAGGATGGACCAGGCTTCACCTAACAGAGGGATGTGCGCCCTGCCAGTAGGCCCTGCCCAGGGTTGGCAGAATCTGAGATGGGGGCAGCATGAGCTCTGGGGCCTTGAGACCTGTGGTGAATGGAGGGACCACAGGAAGTATCTCTGTCAGGCTCCTGCTGCAGCAGATGTGGTTACAACTAACTGAGGAGCATGCTCGCCATGATGTCCTGGACCTCCAGGGCTCAGGAGTCAATGTCAAGGTGAACAGAGCAGAAGTCAAGCCTGGAGTTGCACACCTGTAATCCCAGCTACTTGGGAGGCTGAGGCAGGAGGATTCCAAGTCTGAAGCCAGTCTGGGCAACTTAGCAAGACTTGTCTCAAAATAAGCTAAAGAAGGCTGAAGTTACCTCAGTGGAGGAACCAAGCAAACCTGTGGCCTTTCTCTCCTGTTTTCCTGGGCCTGTTTTGGTGTCAGGGTTTGTGGATGATCCACTGGACTGGGGAAAGGGGAGCCACGAATGGGAGACACTTCTTGACAAGCCTGTAGAGTTGGTAGGAAACATCTTCATGATGTTTAACACGGCCAGCAAATGCACCAGAACCTCCAACACAGAAGGATCTAGAGCTCGGCTAACCACCGTGTCATCCCAACCAGGCACTCTCAGGTACAAAGGGCACAAGCTGTCCTGTGCCAAGGAGCTCAGCTGTGTGCTTACCCTGCCGGAGACTGTCCCGGTGAGCCACCCAGCAGCCTTCAGGCAATCTGAAAGCAGTGCCCTCTGCGCTGCTCCTGGGCGCGTCCCTCCGCCATCCTGGACTTCCCTGGAGACCCAGCCTGGTCTCTTGAGCCCATGAAGAAGGGACTGTGCTCCACCCCCAGACCAATTGGGGCTCTCAAGGTCAAGGCTGCCAGAGGCCGCACTCTGTGGGGCCGGCTGGAGATGGTTCCGGGTCCTTACTGCCAGAATCTGCTGACGTTGGTTCCTCCATTCCTCATTTTCCAATTGCTTCGATTTTTTCCATTTAGCCAAGTTGGAATTCCAGGAATACATATTCTTTGATTCTCAGAAAATGTTATTTTGACTTCACCTGATGGATAGTGTGGATAGGTATAAATTTTCAAGCTCAGAATTACCTTTTTAAGAAGTTTGATGCTTTTTATTATCCCGAAATGCTGAAGAATGTGAGATGATCTGAGGTTTTAAATCTCTCCATATGTTGTCTGTGGAAGTGATTAAAGACTTATTATTATTATTATCTATGGAGTTCAGTAGCATACAGCAGGGTATGCATCTTTTTAGTCTTTCTTTTTCATTTTGTTAACTGTTCTTAGTGCTCAGTGGGCCTTGTTCCCGTGAGTGATAATTTTCTAGGCTCAAGAAAATTTTTTTCTGTTATCTCTCACCCTTCTACTTTTCTTTCTCTTGAGACTCCTATTACAAGGATATTATATGCCCATAATATATCCCTATTAGTCCATCTTCCAGAAGGGTATCCAGATATATGCGCCTACTTCAATACTTCTAGTAAGTTAAGATTCACTGCTTCCTACTAGAGTCTGTTCAACAGTGAAACTCTATTTGATAGAAACTTTTTTCCAAAATACTTCTTAGTTGGGACTTAGGACTGTGATGGGCAGCAGATAACATTGTTCCTGTATTCCTCGTTGTTCACCAGCAGGCCGAGGCAGGAGGATTGTGAGTTCAAGCCTAACGAGGTCACATAGTGAGTCCCAGGCCCACCTAGATTACAGAGTATTCTCCCAGATTTGCTGTCCATACCACAAAACGACATAGATTTCATCTGTACCTAAAGTGCTTTGTATATAATATCCCTCCTTTGTTTTTTTCTTCTCTTGGTCTTCTGCTCTTCCTTGAATTCCGTTTTCCACCTTCAGGCTCCTGGTGTCCCTCATGGTCTCCTGGTCCCTGCTGCCCACGACTGCACCTCTGGAGGTCCCCCTTGTCCAGGATGCCATTCCAGAGCCTCTCCAAGCCTGAATCCTGGATCCTTCGCCCAGAGGGGTACCCTCTATTTGCCTCCTCAGCGGTTTTGCCTCCAAGCTCAGATGTTTGATTCTGTGCTTTCCCCCTTCCAATCTGAAGCTCATTTTTCTTGTTTTGGGAGTCAGAAGTCAGGGGACTGCGGTTATGGTCCCAGCTTTTCTATTAATTAGCTGAGTAATTCTGGGAAGCACACTTGAGTTTTCTTGGCCTCAATTTCCTGAATCCACGTATTTCCCAAACACCAATCCGTGGATCAGCGGCACTCAACAAAAGAGATCTTATAATTGCATAGCTAAATGAATCCCTGGGACAGGAACATATCTGCGCATAACTATAAATGCTGGTGCAGGGAAAGTTCGCTCCTTTACTTTGACGTCATAACCTTCTAGTGCAGTTTCATGGGAGGGGTGGGGTAGAATGTGGTCATTACTGAAATCACCATCATCATAATCGAGGTCAAATTTTTTCGCTTCCATGATTAAGATGTGAGACTAGAGATGTCTTTACATGAGAAAATGAGAAGTCAGTGACTTTATTGCTGCCATCTCCTTTGCAATTTTATTAGTTGCCTTTTAAAACTCAAAGTCAAGGAAGCAAAGGATTAAAGACTTTTTATAACTGTTTTCATATGTGAAAATACAGAATTGTTTGACCATCACTATGAATATAATGTTCTTGTTCAAAGACAATTTTAGCAATAGTTTCTAAAATCTTCATATATGTTCCTCATAATAAATTCTTTTATATTTCAATAGAAAAATTAATTTGATCTTTCTTGTAGAAATGGTGTGCTCACTTTGCAAAGAAAAAGTTTCAGGAGTTTTTCTTTTTGCTATATTTGTGATAAAAAATGTCCCTTGAGAGGCTCAGAGTGCTCAGATTGGGGTTTTTGGAAGGTAATGGGACCATGAGGCCGCTGACTTGTCGATGGGTTAACCCACTGATAAGCACCTAACTGAGCAGGCTGGTGGGAGGTACAGACTAGCTGGAGGAAGCGGGTCACTGGGGTATAGAGTAGAAGGGTCTGTCTTATTCCCCAGCCTTTCCTTCTTTCTATTCCCACCCACCATTAAGCAAGGAGCTTTCTTCCACCACATCCTTCTGCCATGATTTTACTGCCTCACCATATCTAAAAATCAATGGCACTTTCTGACCATGGACTGAAACCTCTGAAACCATGAGCCAAAACAAACATTTCTTCTTGTTTGTTGCTATTCTCAGGTATTTTGTCACAGTGACAAAAAGCTAACTAATATATGTCTTTCCACATCTTTAGTCTAGATTTCAGACCTAACTGCTTAATTAATTGTAATAACAGTATGATGTATGCTATGTATGTTAGCTTATTTTCTTTTTGTTTGTTTTTGTTTGTTTGTTTGCTTCTTTTCTACTTCTATTCCTGTATGCTACTTTTGGACTATTTTTATTTTTTGAATCTTTCTGAGGTGGAATGTGAATAATAAGAGGATAATGAAATGTTTTAACAGAAAATATAAATACACTAATTGAAAAACACCTTGAGCAAGAAAGTCACATAAAATAAACATAAATGAATAATGATTACATGAAAAAGGTCCTACTTAGTTGTAAAAAACTGCAAATTTACACAAGAGGAAGATGCTCTGCCCCTCCACGTCCCAACACTATTGATAACATCCGAACGCTATTGATAAAAATGTGATTTGGGGCAACCTTTCTGGCAGACAATTGGCAATAAATATCAAAAGCTTTAATATGTGCACATTTTGACCTTAGACATTCTTTCTAACAAACATAATTATAGATATGTTTGGTTTACTAGATAAAAAGATCATTTTAGTCAGGATGGTATGAGCATAGAGGAGTTATCATCATACTAAGAGTGTAAGAGCTGTGGAATTTTAGGGACTGTGGTTCATCTATTTGAGGAAATACTCTGTAATCATTGACGATGATATTACACCATCTTGTTAACAATAAAACAGGTAACAAACAGGGCATCAAGCTGAGACCTAACTCTTATAAATAAAAATGCCCATGCTCAGAAAACAATATGGATCTTGGCGTGGTGGCATACACCTGTAATCCCAGCACTCTGGGAGGTTGAGGCAGGAGTGTTGTGAGTTCAAGCCCAGCCTGGGCAACTTAAAGACTTAAAGAGATTCTGTTTCAAAATAAAAACTGAGAAAAGGGTTCAGGATGGAGCTCAGCATGAAGGTCCTGGGTTTAATCCCAGTATCACAGAAAAAAATAAAGAATCCACAAGTATCTTCCGAAAAAGATACTTCCGGTAATAATACACATCCCAAGGGATAGGATTTTTAAAAATTTCTGCTCTTTCTGTAGAATTATTTTCTAATATGCTCCTTACAAAAAACCTTTGATACTTGTATGCTGTAAAAAGTTCAAATTATTTTGAAAGTGAAAACACGTGAGTCATGTTGCCTGACCATCAGTGTGATAGTCGCTTACAAGAAAACTTTTCCCACTTGCTTGTTGCTTGGCACACATGGAGATGATAACAACACTTTATGGGACTGATGACAAATATTTTAACAGTTCTCGACATGGTGATTAATTAGTGCCAAGTTCATTTGGAATCTCACTTTTGTTCTTGCAGTGTCGTGTGCACTCGGGGCACTGACGCCTTGATGGAGAAGTAAAACGTGAAGGGCGAAGCTGGAGGGGCCGTCCCATCCTCACATCCCGAGTTTTTGATGAAGTATCAGGTGTCACGTGCACTGTCCTTTTCCCAAGCAGGTACCAGCTTAGAACACGCTCCAGTGGAAACACGAACATCACCACAGTGTAACTTCCTAACGACCTCTGAAGGTCCAGAAATAATCGGCTCCCGATCCCAGTGTCAGAGCCCATCCAACTCCAAAGTCCTCCTCAGATGTTACCCCGGAGTCAGTCCTTTCTTTATGTCTGCGCACACACAAACGTACATGTGTAAGGCAGCGAGAGAGTACAAAACAAAAACTCTTCCCGCAAAGTGCAAGGTGTGAGCGAAACCTATGGTGCCTGCTAAAATTTCAAAAAGTCACCACAGTAAGAGGTACATTGTCATTAACTCCCTTCAAAATATCCCCCTGCACCCTCACGCCGTCATTCTTTCCGCTTTCTGAAGCAGTTCTGGAAGTTCTTTCATGTCTTAAATTGTGCCTTGACGGCTGGAATCCATTCTAAACGTTTACCTTTCAGGGTGATTTTGACTGCGGGGAACAGCCAGGAGTCACCCAGCGTCAGATCCGGTGAATGAAGTGGATGAGGATGCTGTCCCGGTTTTACGAGCTGCCTTTCACTGAATGGCACTCGGCAGTGGCATTTGCCATATTCTTGACCACACCTCCCAAAGACACGCCCCAAAGAGAATTTTGAGAGCTGCGTCCAAAAGTGGCAAGAACGACAGAACACGTGTGTTGGAAGCAAGGGGAGTATTTTGAGGGGGATTCAAGGCAATGTGTCTCTGACTGTAATAAATTTTTTTTTAATTTAAACATTCTCCATATATTTTCATAACGTTTCTGAAGTATAGGTTAGTATATTTCTTACTGATACTCACATTAGTTGGAAATGTGAAGTGGAAAAAGGAATGTCAAAAACTCAACACATGAATTTTTTGGTGACCCCTGAGTGCTGCTGTTCCAGAAGGTTTCTTGGTTATCCCAAAGCCATGGAGCCTCGCTGGCCTGCCCCCCTCCAGGTTCAGATTCTTCTCCTCCTCTTTCTCGCCTCCTCTCCACTCTCACAGGTCCAGCTTGCCTGCCTCACAATGCCGCGGGGCTCCTCCGTCCCACCCTCTTCCCAAGTAGCAGCCAGCATCCCACTTAGCCCCAGGGCTCTGCGCGGTCTGGTTCTGTGTTCCCAAGTCCTCTTATAACCCTTACTGGCAGGTGGCTTCTTGGGAGGCGTCCTCGTGCCTGTGGGGCGTTCCATTTGTTTGTTTACTTTTACCTCATTACATACATAACTATCTTGGCTTTTCAGAAACCTGGAATCCAACTCTCAGAGCTGTGAGAAGGGAAGGAACAACGGTGTGTTTATTCTCTGAGTGGCTGTTACTAGGTGGGACAGGTTCTCATAATGACCCCTTTTCCTCCGCGGTTCTTCTTGTCAAAGATGAGCCCTGGCAAGTACCTCTGGCTCCCTCCCAGAAGGACCCGGAGAAAAGAGTTTCACTATTTGGGTGCAATGTACTTCAACATTTTGTTTTTAAACTAGTTGGGAGGGGACCGTGAGTTGAGGGAGAGACAGATGTGACATCGAATAATTTTAACATTTCCAAAATAGAATGAAAAGCGGTGGGTCTTCAGTAGAGGGTACATGGCATGAGGTTGGAGTGGCTGGTGGAGCCCCATCATGCCAACCCCCTCTTGGGTCCCCACCACCCAAGACCCCCCCTTAGACAGCCACTGCAGGAAGCCCACCAGCAGCCACACTATTGGCTTCCTGACCTCCCTACGTGTCCCTTAAAGGTTCTCATACTGGAAGCTTGGTCCCCAGCGTGGAAATATTTGGAGTTGGGGCCACATGGGAAGTCCTTAGGTGAAACGGGGTGCTGCCCTGAAGAAGGATTGCACGACCCCAGTCTTTCTGGCTTCCCGTTTCTGTACACGAGCTCTTCCTCATACACTCTCTCCTGCCACTATGGGAACTAGAAGGTACAGAAGTACTTCCGGGTCACACAGGCCAGACAGCAGGGCAGAGAGAGGGGGCAGATGGGATACACCAGGTCAACTGTGCTCAGCTCACAGATCGGTGCACACACACTGGTGCTCACACTCACATGCACTTGTGCACCCACTTGTTGTTGAGGGAGCGTATCTCCTCGTCTCCTGGGTCCGGGTCCCCTCCAGCCGGCACACACTGTCTTCCTGGAAAGTCAAGAGCTCCTATCCACTTGCAGAAGTGCCCAGGCTCCTTCAGGTTGGCCCTCCCTTAACCTGCATGGCTTCCCTGACTGCTGCTGCCTCTGTTAGAAGATTAAAAGTGCCTTACATCATGACGGGGTCTCATGTCCTCATATCCTGTCACCTTACCAGGCAGCCTGTCGCTCAGTGTTTACTGTGGGCAATCCAGAATAAAATACAACCACAATACCTTAGGAGTGTTTTTACTTTTGTGTTTTACTAATTATTTCTCTATCCTTCCCACCCCAGGCAGAATGAAAAGGGGAAAAATATAAAATATTTTTATAATCTTCCAGAGCAAGTGCCTAAGCTCAGGAGACGTCCCCATCAGCCGTCAGCCCCCTGTGACTGAGTGGACATGAAACCAGTTCTGGGCAGTGGGCTGTGGTCAGAAGTGTCACTTTGGTGGCAACGGTGACCTGACTTGTGTTCTCCTGGCCAAGGTCACCTGGGGCCTCACGTTCTGGAAGGCACAAATACAAGCTTCAGGAGACACCACCAGCCAGGCCTGAGGGAGAGCATGGACAAAATCCCCTGAGACCCTCCCTGACCAGGTGAACTGCACAAGAAATAACTCTTGCTGTTGTGAGCTCTGAGACTTCTTGATTTGTTGTCACACCTGCCCCCTCTGATGAACATATGGAAAGCCCCTTCATCTACGGAAGAGATGGTTGACTAGTTTATCTCTAATTCCTTAATAAGTCTACGGGCTGAATTGTGTCCCCCACAACCTACATGTTGAAGTCCTAACCTCCAGTCCCTTAGAGTGCGATCATGTTTAGGATACAGCCTTAAATGAGGTCATTAAGGCTAACTGAGGTCATAACGGTGTGGCCATTATTCACAAACCATGGACAGAGGCCTCAGCAGAAACCAACCCTGTCGCCACCTCCAGCCTCCAGCCTGTGAGAAGTAAAGTTCTGTCCTGTGAGCTGCCCAGGCTGTGGAACTTGTTCCTAGCGACCCAAGAAGACTGACACGTTAACCTTGCTACCCTAAATTTCTTCTTATATTTGTATGTCTAGAGGGAGGCAGTCTTTGAAGAAGACTCCCAGAACAGGGGAAGAAACGACATGGTTTCTTCTTTTTAAGGGTTCTTTATTAGCAATAGGATAAAACCTTCACAAGGTAACTACGAAAGCAAAAGAGTAGATTCTATTTTTCCTTTCTAGGCAGATTTTGACTTTCCTAGCATTCTAATCAAGAATTTATAATGGAACTTCAGAAAGTGTACAACATTCATTTTTTTAAAAATGCACCTTCTCTGGGTGTGTACCCGTGGGAGATGACTAGGATTTAGCCCTACAAAATTCAAAAGCACAGACTACATCAAATATTATTTGCACAGCATCTTAAATCTACCTCTAGGCCTGAGTGGGACTGAGATTCAAAGTCAAGATTTGTGGGGTAAAATCAGACGTGAGAGGGATACAGAGACTCAGGGGGAAACTCTATCAGGGAAGGCGTCCCTGTGACATGGAGGCAGAGACTAGAGCAAGTGATATCAATGTCCCCAGGCACTGGCGGATACAGTTAGACGGAAGCTGTGAGATGGAAGCTGTGAGACGGCTTCCTCTCTAGAGCCTTCCAGGGAGAAGGACCTCAGAAGCCTTCATTTCTGACTTCTGCCCTCCAGGTCTCTGAAAGAATACATTTACTTTGTTTAAAGCCACCTCATTTGTGGCCTCTGCTTACAGCAGCTCCAGGAAACCAATAGTCTTTTCTTTCTGCCATTTCCTTTCTGTGGTGTGGAAAAGTTTACCATCGCTGGTGGCAATAAGTATAGGTAAAGAAAAAAAAAAAGGCACACATAGACAACAGTAAATTGAGACTGTGAGATGTGACATGCTAAGAAAACTCACTTTTTTCCCTGACCAAGGGAGCCTAACACTATGTAGTTAATCTTAAATGAAACTGTTCTGACAGAAATGACTTCCATTTGATATACTGCACTCTATATTGGAAAGAGAAATGTACTTTTTTGTTTGCCATTGGCCAAAACCAACTCTGAAAAAGTTCCACTTATTCTAAATGTTTTTTTTCTCCAAGCACTCTCAGACTTAAGACAACGTTTAAACGGCACCTCCAGGAATAAATCCTGCATTTACCCTCAGAGATATCGACACCGCTGAAATCGTGCAGTGGAAGCATAATCTCAAGAGATGAGTGATTTCCTCCTATTTAGCCTCCACGTGTGAGTGGGGCCGAGATTCAAAGTCGAGATCCGTCGGACAGAGTCACACTATCCACGGACTGAAAGGAGGTAGAAGGTGATAATTTGTCAGAAAGCAAAACAGAACTTTTTTCAACTTCCTGTTCAAGTGGTAGTTAAGAAACTCTGAAAAGCAGACGTTTATACTTTCTTTCCTACGTCGTGTGCTTTATATTGTCCCCAAGCTGTGTCATACCAGGCCCGGGATACGTGACCCGAAGAGCTGAGACAGCTCTGCAAAGAGAAGCAGCTCGACACACCAGGCGACGTGCTGCGGAAAATCAGGGTCCTTCCAAAGCCAGACCGCTTGATCGCTTTTATGAAATCGCTTTCATCTTTTGCAAATCTTTGCAGCACAATGATTCAATTGTACAAATTAATACTATTTTTAATTACTTTTTCAGCAAGACCTCAATACCAGAAGGCTCTTTGACCAGATTCATAAATCGTAAGCAATTTTGGCGGAGCGGGAAACAGAAATGGAGACACGGGGCAGTGTTGACATATTTAAAGGCTGCCCTGAACCATTCCAAATCTGATGTTTTTAAAGCAAAGGTTGGAAAATACCATTCTGTAATAATTCATAATCAAAACAGCTCTCCACAAACACGGGAGCCAGAAACCACTCGCTGAGTTGGAAATTATGGAATAAACACGAAGGGCAGGAGCACAGCTCTGGATGCTAGTCATGCTGCAGACGGCCCGGGGCAGTGCTTCGGGGGCAGTAGTCTCTCAGCAGGATGGCACCCAAGGGTGCCTCTAGGTGAGAGCCCACCTCCTGGCTGCGGAGATCGCTGCCTTAAGGAAACAGACTCTACCTCTGAGGCCCCGGGATGTCGCAGCTCCCCGGACTGCTCAGTAGAAAGAGGCCTGCTGTGCTCCAGCAACAGTTGTGTGGGAAACTCTTTCGCAAAGGTACTCAGTCAAGAATAGAGGTGGCAGGCACCAGGAGATCCCTTGGCCAGAGGTTCATTCCCCATTTAGGCCTCTTAATTCCTAGACCGTGACCCTCAGCCTGTAAACCTCCACTGTGCAGTGGAGTGCAGCTGCACTGGCGGCCCCAAAGTAGGGCCTCCTTGGCACTCAGCAGAAGTGGCTGCTGACAGTGAGACCAGCCACATGGGCCAGCCTTCTGGAAAGGACTTGCCACAGTTGAAGAAGCGGGTCCAGCTGACGGCTGACACTTCCGCTGTGGGCTCCTTCAGGGTCCACCTCGGGTCCGAGCCAACGTCATGTTTTGCAGGGCCCCGGCAATGACCTAGAAGGTGACCCAAGGACCTGGCCCCTTCCACCCAGCACAAGCTCTGCCAAACTCCCTCCCTGCTGGGGAGCTGGGGATGCTGAGGGACTGCGCCACAGTCCAACATTGGTTGTCTTCTCCGCTGTCACCTGAGGAGACCTCTCTGGCCTGACTCTGTTTCAGCATGGCTTTGAGGAGGGACACTGAAACTCAAAACTGCGACCAGTCGCCCGCACTGGACTCGCTGACACCCAGAGAACCTCCAGCCGCAGAGGAAGACGGGCGCCAGTTCTGTCTGAGCCCGTAGTAAACAGAGCTGCATCCCAGCAGGGAGACAGGGTGGGAAGCGAAGCGAAGGGGACCCACGAATGAATGCTGTTTGCTAAGCGGATATTGTGGCTGCATTCACAGATACTGTGGATCTTCTCTTGGCTGCCTGATAATCTGATCAGCACTGATGTCCGGGTGAAAGGTGCTAGGAAGTGTGTTCTTAGGGGCTTAGGAGTGAACTGTATGATCAAACTCTGCCCTTGTCTTGGGCCCTCAGGCGAGATCCTATCACAAAACAAAAGTTGGGGGTGTGGCTGGAGATGGAACTCAGTGTAAAGGTCCTGGGTTCAACCCCAAGTACTGCAAAAAAAATTTAAAAAGAATGGGGATTCAGGACACCTACCTGGTACAGAGAGAAGCTGCTCAACCAAACAGCATGAGAAGTCTAAATCTGCCACCAATACGCAGTGAGTCACTGCAGTACATTAGCGTAGGCATTTGAATATATATTACTTTTGACTTTTTGGTTTTCCTTTTAGCATCCACGTCTTTCTTAGCCCGATTGCAGTGGTTCTGGGAAGAGGAGGGTGCTGAGACGCCCCTGCCCCTGGTGCCATATCTGTAGCACATGATGGAGAAGCACCCTGGCCGTGCCACCTCGGCAGTTTCTGCAAGGGAGTCCGTTCTGCCCATTCCCCAGGTCAGCATGGAGGTGGCACATCCCTGCAAACGGCTGCCCTGACACTCATTTCTACAGCCCGAGCTCTGCTGACCCTGTACCTTTGATCTCATGCGCCTCTGTCTGAGGCCTGGGTGTGTCTTTGACCTCAGCCCTCATGCTTTGATAACCTTAACACACAGTCCTCAGCCCCGGGGAGCACTTCCGTCCCCTTTGGTCCCTGAAACTCGCCCAGACACCCAGAACCCAGCTCCTCTCCCAGGCTGATCAGAGGCCCTCCCCGCTCCTGTCCCACCGTGAAACATGAGTCACCAAGTGGACATTTCCTCTAAGCCAAAATCAGATGGATTCGGGAATAGCATTTGCAGTCTAATTCCTCGTGACTGGCGGGAGAGTGTTTCTTATTTTCCTATGAAATATTCCACTGTCTGTCACAGAAACGGCAGGATGGATGTGTGTGAGAGTGATGGATGGAGAGAATCTCACTATATGCAAAAGCCAAGTGCTCTTCTCCAGCCCCAGCACCCTTCTTACATGAAGGACTCTGGTTAGTATCTCCGAGTGGCCTTGTCTGTAACACAGCGTCAGTGAGACAGATGATCAGGCTGGCCAGGACTCCGTGAGTGCCCACAATTTTACAAGGTGAGGCAAGCACAGACTGGTTCCTTGGGGCAGGGACCAACTTTGTTTGATCTCTCACTCCCAGGATCTGCGTAAGAGGGAAGAGGCAGAGGTCGGATTGAGGAGGTGGAGCCTTTGAGATATGAACAAGACCTCGGAGGTCAGAGTCCCTGTCATTCAAAGGGAGCCCCACAGCAGGCAGACGGCCCCGGAAGGCACCCATCCCAAGTCCCTTTAAAACTCTCAGCCTGCCAAGGAGGTCGAGGGCCTGGCTTCCTAGGGAGGTTCGTGGTCTATTGTTTAATTTTGTGTTGGTTTCAATTTTTTTTAAAGTAGAGCAAATTCATTTGTTGAAATTTTCAAGGAAAGGAGGAGGAAAGGAAGAAAAAAGAAAGGAAGGAAGGAAAGAAGGAGGGCGAAAAATTACCTAAGTGGTCCAGCACCTAAAGCAACTAACTGTTAGCATTTTTGTGTATTCTGTACTGGTTGGTGATGGATGCATAATGCTAAAAATGCAGTTGCGTTCACACTGTGTACACGGCTCTGCACCAAGCCTTGTCATGTTGCATCACGGTAGGATCCTCTAGAAAAGTGACAGGGCACACGGCTGTACCTGTGGACAGGGCATGGGGCCACCAGTGCTGCTGCTGATCTGTGGAGAATACGCTTAATGAAGAATGCAACATAGAGGAATCTGTAGACTGAAAAACAGGACGGAGTGTGTGTGTGTGTGTGTGTGTGTGTGTGTGTGTGTGTGTGTGTGTGGTGCTGCCATTAAACCCAGGGCCTGTCGCATGTTAGTGTTCTGTTGCTGAGCTACATCCCCAGCCCATCGTTTCTATTTTTCACAAAGCGTTTGGCAGCCTCCTTGTGTGTCCTCTTCTGCAAACACACAGGCGCAGGGCTGGACGTGGAAGGTAAGACGCAGAGGACAAGTCCACAGTCTCACCCCAGGCAGCATTCCCAGCCCTGCGCTCTGCGTGTCCCGTCTGCCCCACGGTCCCGTCTGCCCCACGGTCCCCTAGGACTGAGCAACAGGCTCAGGGTTAGACTCCGAGGCTCCTCATGCAGTTCCGGGGGGACACTGAGCTCTGTTCTCAGAGCTCCCCACATTTGCCCCAGCCCCAGTTCCTGTCCCTGACACAGATGACAGGCATGGGCAACCTGGACAGACAGAGCTCAAGTTGGGGATCTCCATCTCGCACCCTGGGGCCGGGGACCTGCCCACACGCCTGCACCCCAACTTAGCCCTGCATGTGGTCACTCCTGGCTTTGCCCACCATCCATGCCTCTGACCCGCACCCCATTTGCCCTTCTCCAGGCCCATCTCTGGACAGACGACAGCTCATTCACATTGTATTCTAGAACTTCCTCAAGTGCCACAAGGGCTGTGATCCCTGGAGGCCCCGACTCTTGTCCCAGAGAGAGAAAAGGACCACTAGGTATTCTCGGAAGTGACACTTCAGAGTGGCTTCACCTTGTGGCAGGTGCCTCAATGCTGCCAACCTCCTGACATCTCCCCATCACTCCCCTGCACATTCCTGAGAAAGAAAGTCCGCTGATTTCATCAGAAAGAGCTGATTCATTCTGTGGTTTTGGCACAATTTTCCAAACTCCATTATTAAAACCACCCTTGAGAACGAGCCACATTTGTGCCAAGTCTCACGTGCTCCCCGCCTCTGCGCATGGATCTCTCACAGGTGCCTGCAAGCCTGCCTTTCACCTGCACCTGATCACCAGCCCCGTCACGGGTGGGCCATCAGAGGGGGCTTGCTGAGGTCCCTGGCACAGGGGACGCAAGCCCCAGAGGGGACTCAGGTGGCCATTGTGCTAATGGCAGACAGGCAGGGGGAGTGAACTCTCGCTGGGCTCCAGGGACAGGAGGTGAGCGTGTTGGACGCAGTGGCCAGAGGGTGCCACCAACTCCTTGTGACTCCAGGGATCTGCAGGAGCCTGGAGGGATGGAGCCACGGGAAAGGAAGGGAAGGGAAGAAGGGAAGGGAAGGGAAGGGAAGGGAAGGGAAGGGAAGGGAAGGGAAGGGAAGGGAAGGGAAGGGAAGGGAAGGGACAGCAAGCCTACAAGCTACACTCCTTTCCTTGTTTCTGCTCAAATATGCATGAAAATGAGACGAGGAGTGCAGAAAGGCATTTTGGAGTAGAGATGTTGGAATTAGCACAGTGGGAGTCCTTCCTTAGTCTAGGAGCCAGCCGGGAGCTGCCCAGAATCATGCAAAGCAGAGTCAGCTGCGGCCACACTTCAGCCTTCTCTGAAACTTGCCTGTGCACTGAGGGCTTGTTCCATCTGTCTCGGGTGCACCCAAGTGAGGAATGATCCAGGAGGGTTCCAAGGGTTCCTTGTGGCATCAGAAAGCTTTAGGAAAGACCCCCAGTCAAGGGGACGCCAGTTCTCTCTCATCACACAGTGATCAGCAGTGACCCCTTCCTGGCTTCTCAGCAAAGCAGGCAAAGGACTCCGACTTCGCCCTTTCACGAATCTAAACTGCTCTGAAGTATTCCACAAGGAATAGGCCTCAGGCTTGAAACAAAACAAAGATCGCGGACATATTTGTTTCCCCATGTGTTTGTATAAAACCGATTTAAAGGTGGCAGCTTTCACCTTGTGGCCCTTGTGTTCCAACCACAACAGCTCGTTCCACAATTTGGACTAAATGATGATTGCTAGGACTCGTCTGCTCATTTGAAAAATTCATTGAAAATGTGGTTTGCTTACATTTCAGCTGTAACCTGAACATTCGTTCCACTGAATTTATTGGAGAGAAGGAAACAGGGAGAATACCATAATTTTAGGATTAATTGCTGGAAATGGTTAAAAGTTCATTCCCCTTTTTCACTTTAAGGTCAAATCTGTCCTCGTATGTCAGAGGCAACAGGTCCACCCCTCTGCTTTATGTAGGTTCTTTAATGGGCTTCAGCTGGCTGGTTTTGTGGGCAGAGCTACCACCCAGAGCTTATGGGCACCTTTGTCCCCAAAGGGAGCACCAAGTGAGGTCAGCCAATGGACGGGGGATGGCTGCTTCCAGCTGGCCAGAGACAGATGCCTGAAGTCTGGCTCTATCCATATCACCAAGATGTCACCAAAGCCCCAGGGCCACGTGCAAGTCCCTGCTGAAGTCCACCCTGGCGTCGTTGCTGATGCCAGGCTGCTCTGGTCCTCAGAGCCCCCCACTTCTAGCAACCCGTCCTGGGCAGTGTTTTCCAGCCTGGTTTCCGCCCTCTACTCTGTGCATTTGATGAACGACAAGCCCATATGCTCCTGTTTCAGAAATCATCTACCGAAGGGCCAGGCGGGGTGCTTTTCCTGTCCCTGCTGAGTCCCAGACTTGTCAGTGCCAAGTGAGAGGCACCTTGGCAGACCCTCAGTGGCCCCAGGCACAGCTCTAGACAATCTCTGCCGGTCCCCCAGTGGAGAGACCCATCCCAGGAGACAGGAGCACTTGTCCCTGGCACCTTCCTCTCTTTCTGCTTCCTGGCTGGCATGGGTAGAGCAGGTTTCCTCCAGCACACCCTTCCACCGTGAACTTTCTGCCTTGGAACCAGGTGAGCATGGACCAAACCCTCTGAAACCGTTAGCCAAACAGACTTGTCCTCCTTTAAGTTGTGGGTGTCAGGTATTTTGTCCCAGAGACAAGAAAGGGACTATCCCTGACTGCAGGTGGGCCCTCCCAGGAGTGGAGCAGCAGTGGCCCAGCCAGCCTCAGAGCAAGAAGAAGCAGGTTCCTCATCTGACCACGAGGCTCACTGCAGGGTAGGGATTGGATCATAGAACTGGAAGACACCGCAACTAAAATACAACCAACTCTTAAGGGAAATCGTATTCAGGGAAATGAAAAAGAGCACATTAAAGTCCACCTTGAGGATTAAATTTACAGACCTGCTAGACAGAGAGATGTTAGTTGACTTATGATAGGCACTTTACTTATTCTGTCACTACTCTTTTAGTAGCCATCCCTCCTGCAGTCTGCCAAGTCTGTGAACTTGGCAAGTAGGAGGGGCACATTCATGTCTGGGCCACGAGAAACAGCTCAACATTGAGGGTGTTAGAGAGGCAGCTCCTAGAAATCTTTGCTCTGGAAGTGAGGATTAGAAATCCAACATTGTGGGATCAGCTCTCTTCTTGGTCAAAACAGGGAGCTAGAATATAACAGGCTGCAATTGTCCTTGATGAGAGTGGTTGGAGCTGTGGTGGTCCTGATCTCCCGACATGGGACAAGTCCCAGGGCTGTGCTTATTCTGGGGAAGTGCCTCATGTGGCAGACTCTGATTTGTGTTCTTGTTCTTTAATACAGAGCCATTTAGAAAAACACAAAGAGGTGTGTGTCAGTCAGTGTTCCATCACTATAACAAAATACCTGACATGATTAACTGATAAAGAGAAAAGATTTATTTTGGCTTGCAACTTTTGGAAATCGCACACCAGACCAAGTAGACCCATAGCTTTGGGCTTCTGGTGACCACACCTGATGACGATGTGGGGAGTTCATAGCAAAACAAACTGGTCCCCTCACAGCCGGGGAGCAAAAGAAAAAGAAAAAAGAAGCTGGGTCCCACATTTCCTTTTGAGAACACACCCCCAGAGACTCAGGGACCTCCCATAAGTTCCTATTTTCTGAAGGTCCACAGCATCTCCCAGTTGTCCATGTACAAAAGGGGCCCAAACCTTTAACACATGGAGCTTGAGGGGAGACATTCAGGACCCAAACTGTAGCCAGGTGTGATGCTGAGAAGGAGACCTGTGTGGGAACGCCATGCTGCTGCTCCACAGGGACCTCTGTGTCTCTCGTTTTCTGCCTTCCCATGCAGAAGTGCCGGCATTCAGTGACGCCATCAGAGGGGCCCGTTCAGTAAACACCAGTCTGTATGTTCAAAGTCCGTGTATTGCCTTCTCAATGATCAAGGCAGACAGAGCATTTTAAGCTCAGCTCAAGCCCTTCTTTCACTCACCCACCACCTACCACCCAAGTGCTCTTTCACCTGATGAGGTTCTCTGCCCTTCTTACTATGGTCTGAATGTTTGTGCCCCTCTGAAATTTGTGTGTTGAAATCATCACCCCCAAAATGATGGTTACAGAGGTGAGACTTTGGAGGCTAGTTGTGAGAGTGAAACTCTCTTGGATCAGATCGATGCTGTGACGAGAGATGGTTATTGCTGTGGCATCCTGAAAGGACCAAGATGGTTTCTTCCTTCTTTGTTCCTTCTTCAAGGTCCCTTTGTGCCCCATAAAAGGGTCTGGAGCCCACAGTTTCAAGCAACCCTCAAGTACTACCTATTAAGCCCACTTCTGAACACGAGACTGAGCGCACTGGTGATCTCGGTTGGACATTTTTGGAATTGTGACTCCGTCTCTCGCTCTGCCGAAGGCCCTGGGCCAGGTACGTCCCATGGTCACGAACACTAGCCAACACTGTCCTGAGAAGACTGAAGCTTGGGAGAGGACAGCTGCACCAGGCACTAGACTCTCCCCAAGTCTCCGTGGTCAGAACTCCCTCCTGCCAGGCCAGCTGAAATCTCATCCCATGTGAGGCTGTCTGCCCAAGCCACGAAAGGGATTCCATGCTGCGCATGCAGTCTAAATATTCTACGGAGTCCACAACACCTAAAGACAGAATTTTGGAACGATCAGCCCATTGCTGTGCATTTTATATACGGAATAGAAAGTAGAAATCAAATTTATATTCTACTTTGATAGACAACAGTAATACCCATAGTCACTAGCATAACTAACCACTCGTGTCTCCTTAGTAGGCGATTGCACCAGCATCTAGGAAACATGTTCATCCTAGTGAAATGGGTTCGGAATCCAATCTCAGGGGAAAGAAGAAAATATGGCTCCCATCCCGGTGCATGTGGCTCCCTTGGAGATTACCTGTGCAGAAATCCTAACCTGTATCCATTTATTGCTAACATTTTAACTTTCTTCCTCTGTGTACTAATAATGTGGGATTTAATGCTTCTTTTCGGAAGTTTTGTTATTTACAGTTGGAACTCTGCTCTGATGTCTATGCCAGTAAATCTTCCAGGCTCCTCATATTCATTGCCAACTCCCTCCACCCCCAAATAATCCAACCCAAAAAGCTGCATCAGAAATTAATAACCATGATCGTAAATCAAAGTGAAGGTTTTATCCTTTCATTTTGCATTCAACATCATGACTAAATGAGTAACTCAACACACACAGGACCTTTCAAAAAGCAGGGAAAAAGCCTTCCTTAATCAAAGGCATATTTCATCTCTGAAAAATTCATCAGAATGTGCTACGGAGCAACTGTACATCTTGAAAGTCTCCCTCTAGCACATCTGGAAGCTCCCCCCATCATTATATTCAGGAATACAAGCTGTTCGGATTTGCATGCGTAAAGTGTTCTCTCGTCTCTTATCTCGCGCACCATGTGAATGAATTCCTGTGATCTATGGCTGCAATTACTAAACTATGGATTAAGAGTGCCTGCATTATGCAAATGGTGGCTGCCATCAAGAGGCTGCCGGGAACCCACCAGAGCTCTGGGAATGCTCCACTGTTCACATGATGTTGCTCCTTCCACAGTCATGCCTGTGGCCGGGAGTCAGAGCGTCCCTGAGTGCCTGACCAGACCTTCCTGCACCACCATCAGCAGTGCCACTGACAAATCAGCCTCCCCGTGCCATCCTATATCTAAAGCCAACTGCTGAGCTGACGCCTGTGATTCCCAAAGGCATCGAGTAGAGGTGGCCCCTTCCCTCTGCGCCTCATCTGCAAGGACAGGCGGCAGCTGTCACCAAGTCCTCCTATGCTGACATCAAGTGCACCCCTTTCCTGTAGATCGGTGGCACTCAGGGCTGAGATCCCTGGGAAGGACTTGCACCCTTTACAATCACACCCATTCGGCCTGTTCATAGCCCCCGAGTCTGTCCACCACCGCGCGGCAGGGTCTGAGCAAGGCAGCGTGCATGCAGCATTGCCAGTATGTGAAACACTGTGTTCTTTACCAGTAACAGAGCTGCTGGCATCTGTCATCAACGGCGTGTCCCGCCTGCTAGAGCAAGGAGCATGGTGGCCGCTAGCTCCTGAAGAAATGGAAACTGAAGACAGTTCCACACTTGACTTCACCTGCTGTGTGAGCCTGGAGAGATTCTTTACTTCCCTTGCCCTCAGTTTCCCCCACCAAGAAATAGAGAAATCAGAGTATTTGTTTCAGAGGGCTGCCATAACCAAGTCCCACACGCTGGATGGCTTACAACAGATATTGACTGCATCACAGATCTGGGAGCTGGAAGTCCTCCCCGCCCCCAGCCACACTTTCCCCGAAATCCACAGGATTTCATCCTCCTTCCTCTGCCGGTAGGCCCAGATGCTACTCAGCTGTGACGGCACAACACCAGTCTTCACACGGCTCTCTCTGGGGGTCTCTCCACATTGCCCTCACCCTGAGCACCCTGAGCACTTTGGGCTGCTTCCAAATTTCACCTTTCACAGGACACCAGTCATATCAGATTAGGGCCCACACTCCTGACCCACTTTAACTTCGCTGCCTCTGCAAAGATCCTACTTAGTCCCATCAGACCACACGGTGCGGGGGTTAAGACTTCCAAGTCCCTTCTTGGTGAGGCACACGGGCCCTCAGCCTGGTGTCAGACCCTTCCTGGTCAGGATGGAGCACGTGTGCACGGGGAGAGCTGGCCCTGGGCTTGGCACCCTCGTGTCTTCCTCCCACCTCCTCCCAGAGCTGGCACAGGCAGGTGGAGGGCACACACTCCCTTCTCTGGGTCAGTCCAGCCTAAGGTACGGCGGGATTTGGTTAGGACTCCAGCTCTGTAGAAAGTCAAGCGGGCACCCTGCATTGCCATGAGACCCACAGCCAGACGTGTAAAGGCAGCTTCCGAGCATCCTTGCTCCCTCTGCAGCTGCCCCCAAAGAGGAGATTCACGATGGAGTCACGTGAGCTTCTGAATGGGGCACAAAACGTGCTTTCTTCCAGAATCATGGGCAATTATTCTCCTGAAAAGACTAAGATTGTTCATTGTTGTAGGAGATGTGAAAGAGAAGAACGAATATGGCATAATGATTATAACTGCCATAAGGATGGGTGTCACACAAGGTCGTTAATGTTTTGAGCAAACATCAGCTAAAAGCATGTTCCTCTAAAAGCCCACAAGATGAAACCCAGGTCAAGATCATGCTCGGGGCTCCCAGGTTCCCCCCGGGGCTCCTGCAGGTCTTGCTCATTCTGGCTGACCTGGTCTCCCTTAGAAGAAGTGTTAAACCACACCACGCTCGTTCCTCTGATGGACTGCTCTCCCTCCTCAGCCTCTGCCTGAGGACCTCGCCAGGCTGCAAGACAAGCAGTCAGCTCCTTGCGGGGGCTCCCTGAGTCTCACTTACACACAACCTGCATGTTAGCCCCTCTGAGTGAACTGGGTTGCTTAGCAAATCCGACTGTAATTCCAAATGACATAAATTGTGTCTCCTCATTTATAATTGAAAGGGCTTTTAGGAGTCCAGCTGCCCACCCTCTCATCTGGGAAAGCGCCTGAGAAGTTTGTATAGGGACCACACGGTTGCACTGTTAAGAGCTGGAAGTAATCTTGGTAGCAAACCAGTCCTGCTGGTTAATTATTGCCAGAGATTATAGTGCTATATCAACTTGTTGCAGAATAAATCCTCATTCCGACAGATGTTCTCCAAAAATGTCATGACATAGGACAATTTAAGAGTACAGTCTGAAATAACTTCTTCTTTCTAGTTTTACTGAGAAATCATATAGAATCAAGATTGATGTTCCATGAGAATATTATGGAGTTTTTTGCTTTGGCCATGACCATAAAAAATTCCCAACTAAATAATTTCTCCAGTGTTCCCAAGGGAACAGAGCTTTGGGACTCCTTCCTCCACTGGTTCACAATTTTTCCTGCATTTGTCATCCGCCAGCAGTTCCCCGCCACATACTTCAGGCAGCTCACTGGTTGGGGTGCTGGGTCCCTAAGGACAGATGCACAAAGTCACCACCTAAGAGCTTTCTGAGTGTGCAGGTCTGATGGCAACCAATGACGCAGACATTCAGTACAGCATTCCAGGAACCCTTTTCTTTCTGCAGAGCAACTTGTAGCCAAGCTCCCAGGAGAAATGTTTGAGGGACATGGGGACTGTGCAGGCTTCTACAGGACCTAGAGGTTTCCACCTGCACTAGATTCTCCACCCTCTGGTTCCTTCCCTGCCCAGCACAGTGCAACCTGTCGGTAAAACTCTTACTTGAATATTGTGACACAATAAGAATGAGATTGAGGACATCCCACACCACTCACTCTGGAGAAATTTGGCTTTCCTGGGAGGACTCATTTGTTTTCTCTTCCTGAACATCGAAATCCAACAGCAGATTCATGGTTCTGTCTTTGCTTTGGCTACCAGAAGATGGAGCCCGGATGATTTTTGGTTTCACTGTGTTGTTTAGGCTGGCCTCAAAATTCTGGGCTCAAGTAATCCTGCCCCCTCAGCCTTTCCAAGTCCTAATGTTATTGTTTTGTAATTTTTTTCTTGTTCATATATGTATTTTATGAAAATCATCTAAAATAATTTATGGAAAGCAATGGGATCATAAATCAGGAAATAAAATTGATGACTAATGAGTCTAAAGAATTAAAATAACCCAAGTTACACCTACATTGATAAAGCAGAATTTTCCATATGTAAATCTGGGATACCCAATTCACAGCATGTTAAAAATAAAAACAGGCAGTTTCTTTGTACACTTGGTTCCTCTCCATTTCCCTTGTGAAGGTGGCAATGTTCCACGAGTGGCAACTTACAGCCTTTGAGATTGCTCAGCAATGGAATGAGCATACCTGGATCTACAGGAATTATCAATATCCAAATCCCACATCAATTTATGTCTGATTGATGTGTGGATAATCATAAATCCATAAAGATGCAAATAATTAAAAGTTCTAGCTAGTTAAAGATTGGATTCTATCTGTGTTGCTTAACACTCAGAGGTGAGCAAATGGAGTTTGAGTAACCACAGAATGTCTATCCTGCAGATCAAGTATTAGAGAATTTAGATGTGATTCAGGTCAACCACCTCCACCACAGCATCCTGGCCTCTGCCTGGCTGAACATCCTCATCCAAAGTCCCTCAGCACCTCGGGCCTGAGCCAACCAGCTGTGCCCCGGCACATTAGCAGGAGGACTGGCTGGGGAGAAGATAAAGCTTCAACGTCAGGGCCTTCCCATGCATGGGCCAATTTTTAAGACCATGGGAGGGGCTCTTGCCGTGTGTCCTGATGGGCACAGAATTGTCACAGAAATACAGTTGGGTCACCTCCAGGTAAACCCATCTCGACATCTCTGTTGTATGGGTGATGGTGTTGGAGAGGTCAGGTGTATCAGCCATTGCTCACTAGAGAAACAGATTAATGTAAGACACACACACACTCACACACACACACGCACTATATATATTCTTCCTTCCTCATTCCCCTTTTTATTCCCTTCAGGCTACAAGCCTATTGGCTGGTTGGTGACACTCACACCCATGCTGGGTCTTACCTCTTCAGTAAATCCATCCAGCCATGCCCAGAACTAGGCTAAACTAATCAACCGGGTATTTCTTCCTCAAAGTGACTCAACAGTTAACTAACCCATCAGCAGTATTTGCACATTCTTTCAAGAAGAAGTTGAGTTAGAAATACGATTAGTATGCAGTCCATGGTATGTAGGTCTGATTTGTGTTCAGTTCTTGGCACAGGTTCTTTACCTGTAGCCGTCTTGGTGGAGGACCATGACAAACCAGGAACACATTATGACTGTCCCAGAGGCTGCCCCTCAGTACCCACGAAGGGTACTGAGGGGCAGCCTCTGGGACAGAAACCCCCGAGTGCCCTGAAATCAGACAGGAAAGTATTTAGTTAGCCACTTTCCAAGTCAGATAGCAGCCCTAAAAGTCGCACTGGTGCTTCCAGTACCTGCCGCTTACCATCATGCATGTCCAGTGCTGGGTTGTAAAGCTGCAAGAAATACTTCAAGGCTCTTAGTCAAACCGAACTACTTGACCCGCCCTGGAAAGGAATGTCTGAGTTGAGTTTCTAGGCCCTCTGTGGAGAGTGATAAATCAAAATTGTTGTTGAGTATAGAAGTGGTCAAAGACTATGCAGCCAACTGGAAGGGGAAAGTATTACAGGGGGTGTCAGGCAGATAATAAAAACATCACAGTGTTTATGGATTTTGTTGTATGTGTTATTTGTCATTTTTTAAAAAATTTGTGACTTGTTGAAATTTCTTTCCCAGTCTAAATAAATATTCACTTACTTAAGTTGGTATTTTTAATTGTGTTTTCTTTCTCTTAAAGAGAACCCCAAACATTGAACGCTGACCCATAGAGCCTGCACCCCACCCCATCCATCAGAATCACTCTGATTGCCCAAACCAGTGTACTGAGATGTCCACTCTCCACTTGGGGTCCCAGCACTCCCTTTCCGCCAGCAGCCACGACTGGCCAACCTTTGAGACTGGCTGTCTCCGAGAGTACCCAGCAGTCTTGCTGGGATGGGGGTCTGCCCCGAGGGTCACCCTGTGTAACAGGCTCTGACACCAGCTATCCCTCGCTGGTGTACCTGGGGAACTCAGCTTGGGGAACTCCTTCCCAAGACCAGATCACCACTTTCCTCCTTGGCCAGAGGTGGACATCCTTCCTAAAACCAGGCAGAGTTGTCCAGGGTCAAGATGGTAGCTTGCAGGTGGAAGTGGGGTGCTGTGGGTGGAACTGTCATCAGCAGACCCCAGCTTCTGGCCCCTCCCTTGGACAGGACTTCTTGGGTATGGAGACAGAATTAATCACTCTTTCTTTGGGAACTGGGATGTCCACTATTTAGGCATTAGGTGTACTGAGCTGACTTTTCTAAATTAGTTTCTTGCATGCTCATTTTAGATTTCTGTAGGTAAAATGGGGAAACACTGGCCCTTCACTTAACTTTCTGGGCTCTGAGGTGTTGATGATAGAACCCACATAGCATCACAATTGCAGTGTTGGGAACATAGTGAGCACCCACCACTGTTAGCAGCAATCGCAGTTGCCATTTGTATTATTTTAATTAGCAAGAAATAGTAATATAATTACTAATAAGACACGGTTTGGTATCGATGTCATCCAAATCATGGACGGAAATATTAACACAATAGCAGTGAATGGCAAAGCTCTGCAGAAAGCCGGAGGCTGCCCCTTAATTTGAAGGCATCCACCCCCGTTTCAGTACAGCCATTAATCCCTTCCCAATTCCCTGTGATTCCCTCAGCTTCCGCACCAAAGGACATCCGGAGAAACTCTCCTACAAATGTTGCTTGCATCCAGATATATTATGTCTACAGGAGGCTTCAGCTCTGCAAGTCCAATTTCCCTGTCAAAACAAGGAAATGAAACTAATCTTGCGTGATGGGACCTTACTGAACTCCTGCTGACTTCAAATGATCACCTTCCCTCTCCAGGGGTTTATAAACCATCTACTCGAAAGTCGTTTCTGAATTCTTGCCATGGATCCAGCTCCCAGCCCTGGGGTTAGGGGAGACTCTTGCCCTTCCTCTTTTCAGAGGAAGTATTTCAGAATTTTCACACCAACCACAAACTTTGCAGAAATAACCACCACCAAGATGTAGTTGCTCAAAATCCAGCCAACCCTCCCTCATGGTGACTGCCATGCTAATCACCCCAACAATCAGGTGCTCAAAATTGTATGCTGTTTCCACTTAACATGCAAGAAGAGAGAAGAAATAAATTTTTCAAAATAGTGTTTTTAAAAAAAATTCCCCGATTTGGCCTTCTAAAAGATGTGGGGTTTATATCTAAACTTAGCTGTGCTTGGTGCCCAGAGAAGGTGGACCTGGCCCTAAATAAGAAAAGGCCACCATCAGGTTCTTAGCTTCATCAGCTCTGCGGTCCGGGACATGATGAGCTGTCGCCACTGCAATATTCTGGCTGCCACCCCATCCAGCAAATTCAGCTGGGCCCTGGAGAAGAGGACACAGTCACAAAGGGCTGGTGGGGGCCACGTGAGCTACCTGAGTTACCTGTGGCCTGGGACCTAGAAGGAGCCCGTGAGCAAGATGTGTGGAGGCGACCTGACATTCCATCTGCCCTGTGCCCATCTGCCCACGTTGGCTTCTTTCCTAGGAACGTTCTTGCTCTCAGACCAGGTAGCTCCCACAAGGCTGACCCACCCCTGACTCTTGGGCAAGGGCTCTGAACTGGCCTGGCCAATGAGATGTCACACCTCCTCATCTACACTGACCAACTAGGGACCCAAAACACATGAACCAGCCAGCCATAGTCATGGAGACACACCCTTAGACTTCTGCTGAAATTCCTGGGGAAGAACCCTTAATCCTCTTGTAAATTTAGATCTTCCACCTTTGGGAACTCAGTCCGAGAATAAAACCCACACAGATAAAAGCAGAAGCAAGGAGGCTGAGGCAGGAAGACTGAAATTTCAAGCCCAGTCTGAGCAACTTAGCAGCTTAGTGAGATTCTGACTCAAAAGTTTAAAAGACATGTCTCCAGAGATAAGTGTAAAAGTCCTAGATTTAATCAAAGGTAGAAAAGAAAGAAAAAGAAAGAAGGAAAGAAAAAAGAAAGAAAGAAGAGAGAGGAAGGGAGGGAAGGAAGGGAAGGGAGGGAAGAAGAGGAGTAGACCATTCTTTCTGAATACTGGAACCGGTTTCCTCTAAGGCTCAACTTAGCTGCCAGTGGGACTTTCAGTCATTTAAACCAACAAATTCACTGTTACACACAATGTGTTGGTCATGTGGGATATTCACCAAGTGTCTCCAATTTCCCACCTACCAGGCACATGTCAGGATGGAACCTTCCCAATCTGATGGGAGAATGAGATGTCGCCATAGCACCAGCTTTGACAAATGAAACGTGATCAAAAGGGACACATATCACCTCCAGAGAGAAAAATCACAAGCAAATGAGTTGTTCAAGATTTTCTTCTGTACCCTAGCAATGGTGGAAACAGAAATAAGGCCTCCCTCACCTGGGTCCACGGGGTAGCCTGAGTCCACGTCCTCAATCAAGCGTGAATGGGAAGGAAACAACCAAACACAGATGAAGTCTCTCAGCTCATGGATATTTTGGGCTTCTTTATTACCGTAGCAAAGCTTAACCCATCCTCACTAATGCAAACATTCAGCTATGGATGGGCAGCAAGAATGCAGGCAGAAATCAGAGAAGGTGGCCTTCTTCCAGATGGCCTGCTGAGTTTGTCTGTGTGAGGCGAGAGGTCTAGGAGGACCTTAAAGGCTGATGGAACCCAGAGGGCGGTCGGACCAGGCAGACGAGCGTGAGGTAAAGATACAGAAATAGAAGAAGCAGGAGGTATGTCTTATTTCTGTCGGTAGCCTGAAAACATTTGAAAATATTGGAGAGTAACAGCAGCCAAACAAGATAAAAGAAATGGAATTTGAAAACAAATATAAAAATGATTACAGCCAGAAGAGAGAAACGGACCAATTCATGGAGCAATACTTGACATGTACCTGTCTGCACTGTTGTGTGAGTCAGAGTCTCAGCTCTCTGATGTGCCGGAGTCGTGCTGGAGCAACAAGGTACTAGAGGAGGTATTGAGACGCCAGAACCTCGAGGGCATGATCATGGGACCACATTCTGTCCATCTTGCCCATCGGGTGCTGTGAGGTTCTGGTTTGGGCAAAGCGTTCCAAAGATGATGCATGTATGAAGTAATGTGTTTTCTTTTGCTCTGGGAATTCTAAAATTACTCATCATTTTTTCTCTCCAAATCCTCATTTTAGTTCTCTATTATTGTGTAGCAAATTACCTCAAAACTTTGTGACTTAAAACACTGGACATATTTACTATATTATGACTTTTGTGAGTCAGGAATTTGGAAGCAAATCAGCTGGCTGTTTGTGCCTCGGGGTCGCTTCTGAAGTTACGGAGATGTCAGCTGGTGCTATAGTCATCTACCAGATTGACTGGGGCTAAAAACTCCCCTTCCAAGATGGTGCACTCACACGGCTGTTGGCAGGAGGCCTCAGGTCCCTGCCACATGGGACTCTTCGTAGGGTTACTTGACCCAGCTGAATTCCCCGGTGCCAGTGATGAGAGAGACAGAGAGAGACAGAGACAGGGAGAGACACACAGACAGAGAGACAGAGAAGCCAGAATCCCTTTTATGACCTAATCTTAACATTTAGACCCATCTCCTTGGAACAGATGAGCTGAGACATCTATGAAAAGAAGGCAGCAATCTTAACGAATAGCAGGGAAGGAAGACAGAAAGAGCAAACAGCAAGGTCCACAGGCAAGAGCAATCTTGGCCTATTCTGCGGAGAACAGGCAGAGTAAACAGGGAGAGACGGGCAGGGCAGGCATGGAGGCTGGGGCAACAATGTGACTGATGAGTAGGGATCATCTCTCCTGCTACGGTAGACACCCACCGCCAAAGGGAGGTCAGGAACCTGCTGAAGAGCACAAGCAAGACAAGGGTGGACAATGGCAGGAGCAATGAGGAAAGAGAAACAGTCTACAGAGTGTGAAGGGAGGTGTTTTTCTGCTCCAAATCCTCAGCATTTATTATGCATGCTGTTTCTTCAGAGCAAATAGTGCCAGTAATTTTTGCTGAGCAGTTGCATTTGTTTCCACACTTGATTTGGTCACTGCGTGTTTCTGTAACATTCCTTCCATTTTCTGCACTTAGTCCCTAGGAAGTGCTCAGGGCCCTGTTTCACTTGCTGAGTGAAAGTGTCAGTGCACGGCGAAGTGGACATTATCAAGACAATCTAGACCTTTCTGCTAGGGCAGCTCTCAGAGTGACAGGGCTGAAAGATTTGTTGATACCTGCTGTTGAATACTCACAGATGCCTACTATGTGGCTTAAGCACGGGCCATTGCAAAACTCCAATATTTTCAAAATTACATCACTTTAAAAACGTATTACATCAGCTGCAAAGGGCATGTGCATAGCATCTCTGCTTCCTTTTAATATTTCTGCTCGGTCTGGTAATAATTTCAACCCCTGACCAGCGGCTTTGGAGACCACATGAATTCATTCCTTATAAAACAAAGCATATCTGTACCCAGAATCCTAAAGCCACACGGATTCCAGGAAGCAATTGCTTTGGAGCTCCTAGAAATGATGAAATAAATAATGCAGCAGACATGGGAAATGAGAGAAACGTTATTGTCCCATAAACGGCTCCTTCTACAGAGTATTTCTATAGCAGCCCACCCGCTTCATGTTGGCTTTAACTCCAGAACTAATAAAAACTACATTCCATAGTGAACCCCGGAATGGCTCAGCTTTCTTCCAACACAATTTCTTGCAGGACATATGTAAATTGATCAAATGGAAAGCGCGAAGTAGAAAATCTGATTAAATCACTAAAGCATTGCATCATTTCTTCCCTACAAAGCAATTAGCCCAGCAGCACTCAATTTAGTTTCCTCTTTTGCTAAGTAGACAAAATCGGTGCTGCTCCTCTGGGTGTATTGTCTCAAAGAGCAGTCATTTCAAGGCTGAAGGTAAAACAAAACCCTGGCTAACCAGGTTGCTGATTGACTGTTGTTCTGGCTAATTGAATTTTGCTGGTTAAACTAGGAACTCACTCTCCGGCCTCCCCAAACCACCATCATAGCCTCCTCACCCCCAAACACAGCTGTGGTCATCTCAGCTGCTTGTCCACTCTGTTGCATTTGTGTGCACATTTAACTTAGGAAAGAAAGTACACTGAGCAAGGTTTGAAGCTGCAGGAGGCGGAATCTGCCCTAGAATCTCAGCTGACTTTTGAGTTTTGATTCAGCCTTCCTTATTTGTTCTTAGATCGTTGCAATCATTCTCCAACTCTGAGTGGAGAAGAATGTCTTCCCTGCTCTGGTTTTAGGTAAGGAGAGCACCAGCTCCCAGGATAAAGGATTTGAACCTTTCATCGTAAGTGGTGAACGAAAACACCTAGAAGCTTTAGGTAGTTTGATGATCAAATCCAAGCTACAGACCAGCAGGAATGATGGTGGCGGTGAAGATGGTGGTGGTGAGGATGGTAATGGTGGTGATGACAAAGATGGTGCTGGTGATGTGATGATGGTGATGATGGTGATGGTGGTAGCGATGATGACGCTGGTGGTAGCAATGGTGGTGGTGATGGTAATGGTTTTAGTGCTGATGGCGGTGGTGACTGTGATAGTGGTGATGGTGGTGGTGATGGTGGTAGTGATGTGATGGTGGTGGTGATCATGGTGATGGTGGTGGTGGTATGATGGTGGTGATGGTGGTGATGGTGGTGATGATGATGCTGGTTGTAGTGCTGATGGTGGTGGTGACTGTGATAGTGGTGATAGTGGTGGTGATGGTGGTGGTGGTCATGGTGATGGTGGTGGCGGTGTGATGGTGGTGATGGTGGTGATGATGGTGGTAGTGATGATGACGCTGGTGGTAGCAATGGCGGTGGTGATAGTAATGGTTGTAGTGCTGATGGCGGTGGTGACTGTGATAGTGGTGATAGTGGTGGTGGTGGTGGTGATCATGGTGATGGTGGTGATGGTGGCAGTGGTGATGATGATGCTGGTTGTAGTGCTGATGGCGGTGGTGACTGTGATAGTGGTGATGGTCATGATGGTGGTGATGGTGGTGGTGATCATGGTGATGTGGTGGTGGTGTGATAGTGGTGGTGATAGTGGTGGTGGTCATGGTGATGGTGGTGGTGGTGGTGTGATGGTGTTGGTGATGGTGGTGATGATGATGCTGGTTGTAGTGCTGATGGCGGTGGTGACTGTGATAGTGGTGATGGTCATGATGGTTGCGATGGTGGTGATGGTGGTGATGGTGGTTGTGATGATGTTGGTGGCAGAGGCAGGGGTAGGAGAGGGAGAAATCAGCCGCAGATGGACAAGTGGACCATCCTTGAGGGAAAAGGTCATAATAGTCATAAGTTGGGTTAAGGCAGTAGGAATGGTGACAAAACGGGCAATCCATGCCAGGAATTTTCTAGGAATGACACTGACCTACTAGAAGTGGCAGCTTTCAGTCTGGTGGACAAGAACTCTTGAAAATGATCAAACACTAGCAAAGGCCCAGAGGCAGACTGTGAATACGGATGGAAATAGAAATCAGTAGAAAAGTGTACGATGAGGAAAGGGGTGATGTTTATCCTGGCTATTCTGTGTCTCTGGTCCAGCAGTTCCTGGTGATTTAAGTACATCGAATTCAGAGTGTGACTTGAGAAAGAGAGCAGAGGTGGAGATTCCAGTGTGAACAATGGTGCGGGCTAGAGGCGGAAGGAGAAGAAGGGGTATGAAGAAGGGGAGGACAGAGAAGAGGAAACCCCACAAACACCAACCCGAGGGCTTCCAGTATTTCTGTAAGGCTCCTTCTGTTCTTGTGTGAATGGAAAAATAGCTTAGTCTCAGAATGTCAGCTAAAGGATCTTGAGAATTGAGTCTCAGCCTTGGATAGAACGCCCTCTTTGAGAGAAACATAACATGCATAGTGTACAGCATATAATTTATAAAAACTGACTGATAAAGCCAAGGTTATTTGACAGTATTTGTATCAAAAGAACATGGCCAGATGTCTGTGGCTTTGACACAGGGGTCTCGTGTTCCTTTACATGTGCATAGCTGGTCTCGAGGCCTCTCAGGATTGCTGAGTGCTGCTGGATTTTGCTGAGCATGAAAGGAGAGTGCGCTGCAGGTCGCTGCGCGTGGGAGGCTTGGGCAGCGGGGACTTTCCCTCGCACACACAATGGCAGCCGGCAGCAGACCTTGCTGACTCCGTGCGCGGCTCGGCACGTGCAGCAGTCTCCAGTTATCACAGCAGCTTCCAGGATGCACTGGAAATGTATTGTCGTGAAATACTCTCCCATTTCTATCTGGCCTTTTAGTATTCTGAACAAAATCATTTTTTCTTCTAAAATTGTGCAAAGAGGCAACAAAAGAAAAAATTAGAAAAATTGGACTACATCAAAATTAAAAGTGTCTGCATATCAAAGAACATAATGAATAAAGTGGCAAAGCAATCTACAGAATGGGAGCAAATGTATGTGAGTTATAACCTGATAAGAAAGTAGTAGCCAGACTGTAGAAAGCGTTCCTGTAACTAAATGGAAACAACAGTACAGCCCATTTCTGAAATGACCAAAGATCCTGGATAGGCGTTTCTCCAAAGAAGACCCACACATGACCAATAAACACACAAAAGGATGATCTGCATCACTCATGGCTGAGGAAATACAAATCCGAAACTCCAGGAGCTGTCATCCCTTTGGACAGCTACATCAAAAGCAGCAAACAGCATGCCTCAGAGAGGACGTGGAGAAACCGGCAGGCCGGTGCACGACTGGCAGGAAGGTCAAATCGTGGAGCTGCTGTGGAAAACACAACGGTCACCTTCGAAAACTTAAATGTGGAATTATCATATGATCCAGCAACCCCACGTGTAGGTATAGACCCAAAAAAAGATGAAGCAGGAATGAGAACAGGTATTTGCACATCCCTGTTTGTAGCAGTATTGGTCACAACGGCTGAAATGGGAAGCAGCCCGCGGCGGCACAGTGCTTACCTAGCCTGTGTGAGTCTCTGGGTTCCACCCCCAGCACCACAGAAACAGAAAGAGTGGAAGCGACACAAGCGTTCATGGTGGATGCATGAATAAACAAAACTTGATATACGCAAAACAATGGAATATTATTCTGAAGAAAATTCTGACATATGATATGACGTGGATGAACCTTAAGGACGTGATGCTACATGCAATACGCCAGGCGTGAAAACCAAATCTGGTGTGATTCCACTCTGTGAGGTCCTTAGAGGGCTCAAGTTCCTAGAAACAGTACAATGGTGGTTGTTGGGGGCTGAGGGAGTTTTAGTTCAGGAAGACGGCAAAGTTCTGGAGATGGGTGGAGGGTTGTATAGCTATGTGAATGTGCTTAACATTACTGAAAGGTACATTTAAAAATGGTTGAGACGATGATTTTAATGCTATGTTTTATCACAAACATTCTCAAAAAATGAACATATTTAAATGCATGATAAACTGTCAGCCTCTTCCCTCTGCCTTGCAGTACCCTTTTAGGGCACAGACCTCAACACGGAGGTCATTCTCAGAGGACAGATGCTTGGGAGCCCACTGGACCGCACAGTGAGTCCTAAGAAAGACGATTGTGTGAGTATGTGTGTGAAAGCACAGGCCGGCCCCGCCACAGATGCCGGCAAAGATCAGCTGCTCCTTCAGGCTTGGCATGTCTCACCTTCACTACACCCGGCCCCTGAGAAATACCTCTGAAAAGCCACCTGGCGACCACTCTGCGGAAACTCATCCAGGCACAGTGAAAGTGAGCCCTTCCATGAGCAAAGTGTCCCTGTGCTTGTTCATGACAAACTCCTTCCAACCTTGAGCTCGTCCCACTGAGGTCTTGGGTCCTGGCCTTCCCCACAGGGCTGGCCCTTGGGGATGATCAGGTACCAAGCAAAGCAGTGGGTCCTGGTGGCTGTGAATCCCTCACCCGGGACACTTGGTGGCCTGTGTGGAATGACCACTACCAGTCACAACCACCCTCTGGCAGCCCTTGGTTGGGAGGTGACCCCAGGAACACTTCTGTGGGTGCTCAGCACCGCAGCTGCACAGACAATGTGTGCCAATTATTCCATTTTGTTGGCGTGGCCCCTTCACCTTCAGTTGTAGAAAAGCAAGATGTGGATTATTAGTGTCTGTGACGTTTAGGGTAGAGCGTCAATTTGGTTGGTTTGGGGATCTACCCAGTGAGTCTGGGATCATGCTTGTGGGCATGCATGGGTGGTCCTGGAGGCGTGGCCTTAGGTACTACATCTGGACCCTGGTCCCTTCTTCTCTGGCACCAAGGCCCTGCTTTATTGCCGTTCCCCTGCCCTGCTTCCTGACCACTATGAACTAAACAGCTGTGCTGCACTATGCCCTTCTGCCATGATGTGCCTGCCTTGGACCCAGCTGACCACTGACCGAATCCCCTAAGAATGAGCTAGATGAGCAGAGACCCCTCACAGCACCTCGCCTCAAGGAGCCCTGCGGAGGGGAGTTGCAGAGAGGAAGCACAAGAGCATTTCTCCCTAACTTTCTTTTGGTACCACTTAAATTGGCTAGAAGGAGCATTCCTGACTGGAGGAAACAAAAGAGAAAGGTGGCACACATAGCCCAAAGGCGAAAACACCCTGTGCTGGTCCAGACGCTGGGTGTGGACAGCCCCAGGCATGCATTCGCGTATGTGAACTATCAGAGAACAGAGTCCGGCGAGTTTGAATATCAGATTGCATGTGAACAGATGTTAAAACCAATGAAATAATATTTGTCCTGGCAACACTGCCTAAGATAAACATGACTGCTGATTAACATGAAGGAAAGAAAAAGCATCGGGGTAGATGACAAAGGCAGCATTTGCTGAGAGTAGACCACATATCTCTGAGGTTCACCTGGTCAGTGCCCAGTTTCTCCCAAAGGTCCGCAAGAAAGAGAACACTGGAAATCTCCTGGCCCCTTGCAGGAATCTCTAGAGAAATGCACCAACAAGCGCGGAGCATGGCCAGTGTCCCCTGGTGCTCTAGGGTTAGTTCTCACTTGGGGCACCAGAGGCATAGCCTAGCCACAGCGCCTGGCTCTGGGCAGGGCACCAGACAGAGCAGGCCCACTGAGGTGGGTGTAGGGTTTCCAGAGTGCTTATCTAGAGCACAGGGATTCAGAAGGTGAAGTCGCCATCTGTGTACCTCTGTAGGGAGAGGACTAGGGTCTGGCAGTCAGAGAATAATGGAATTGGTGGGAACCGCTCCTCCCCACAGGCTTCTGTGAAGGAATAATTCTCATCCGCAAGGCACAAATCTCAGCATGGAGATTTTCAGGGATCTGAGAGGCCCCACAGCAGCTATACTCATCCAAGAGAGAAAATGAATGGGGGCCCCAGCTGTCACTCTCCTCCCCAGTTCCATGCCCACAAGACTCAGGACATTGACAAATTCTTGTGAAGGATCTTGAACAACCAGCAGTTGTCCTCAGCCGGGGTGAAACGGTTGTCAATGAAAGCGCCCCCGGTGGCTATGGTTTGAAAATCTCCACCAAAACTCAGGTTGAAATTTAACCCCAGTGTGAAGAATGAAGAGGTAAGAATTTCAAGAGGTAACTAGGTCATGGCAGCTCTGGCCCTAAAAATGGACGCCTGGGTTCATGGTTTATGTCTCAAGTGGGTCTACTATACAAGCCGTGAACCGGCCAGAGTCCTCATTGGACAAGGACGGATGCTGCACGCTTCCTGACCTCCAGGACAGGGAGCCGAATGAATTATTTCTTGGAATTACCTAGCCTGGAGAATTCAGGAAGCCAGACTAAGACACCAGTGAAAGGCTTGTGAAGACTGTCTCGTCATGGGCGAGTGCACTGTGGCCCACCTCAGTCCGGGCCGGACTTGCCCTGGTGGATGACAGTGCATACACCCCTCGTTCAAAGCAGACTTCTGTGACTCCAGTAAAGAGGCAACCTCAGGATGCGCCTGAGAAAGATTCCAAATGAACATCATGTTCTAGAGCAAGCGTAAATTTCACAAAACTTCTATGAAATGTGTGGGCAGTGAGTTATTGGCTGTGAAACTGAAAACCACAAAACTGCAAAATACAAAATGGTGCTAAAATGTTTGGAATCTTTTCTTAATATTTCAAGATTCTCAGGCCCCCACATTTAAAGACCCAGTCCAAAAATGGGCAGCAAAAATGAACAGACGCTTCTCAGATGAAGAAGTAGGGATGGCTAATAGACATATGAAAAGATGTTCAATATCACTGGTCATTCGAGAGATGCAAATTATAACAACCCTGAGATTCCACCTCACTCCAGAAAGAATGGCTATTACCAACAAATCAGTCAATAACAAATGCTGGCGGGGCTGTGGAGAAAAACGAACCCTTCTCCACTGTTGGTGGGAATGTAGACTGGTGCAACCACTATGGAAATCAGTGTGGAGATTCCTCAGGGAACTAGGACTAGAGATTCCATTTGACCCAGCTATTCCTCTTCTTGGTATCTTCCCAAAAGAATGAAAAGCATCATACTATACTATATCAGCTATATATGCACACCCATGTTTATAGCAGCACAGTTTGTAATAGCTAAATCTTAGAAACAGCCCAAATGCCCATCAACAGCAGAATGGATAAAGAAAATGTTGTTTTTTTATACAATGGAGTACTACTCTGCCATGAAGAATGATAAGCTTGAGATATTTCTAGGTAAATGGATGCATCTTGAGACCATACTTTTAAGTGAAATAAATTGGACACACATTTAAATACCACATTGTTTTTCTGGTGTGAGAAACTGAAAGTGTAAATAAAGACTATAATGTATTACATTGGGAAAGGGAAGAAAATGTCCAAATGGGAAAGGGAACAAGGGAGGGGGAAAGGAACAGAGGGACAAGAGAAATAAGAAATGGAAGGAAAAAATGGAAACACAGCTTTTGTAAATAAGGAGGGAGGAGGGGGTGAGGGGAGGGGAACGGGAAAAAAAGAAGCAACAAGGTATATCACGTACAGGTACAAATCCCCTATGGTGAATGTTATCAATATTTACATCCAAAATGTACCATTAAAATAAAATTAAATTTAAAAAATAATTCAGGATTCTTCTCACATTTGCTAAATTTCTTCTCTGTAGTTATTTTCTCCATCGCTAGGAGTAAAGACATGAAATATGCTTTCTGTCTGAAAATCCCTAATTTTACTTAATGAAGTTAGAAGCATAATGGCTTTGTTTTTTGCATTTGGGGATTTATTTTTTTGGGGAGCCAATCTACCTTTCTATATCATTGTCATCAAGAGCCCATTGGGCACCAGAAACTCTCAGAATTTAAGAAAAAACCGCACACTACAGTGTCCTTCGAAAGCATTGTATAATTTTAAATGTACAATATATTCAACACTTGCTACAGGCCAGGTTAACAGGTGACACTTAGTGTAGCCTATTTCATTTAGCTGTTTAAAAATCTTTCCAAGGTAGATACTATCCCCACATTACAGACGAGAAAACTGAGGCTCAGGGAGACTCAGTTACCTGCTCCCAGCACTCTTGTGTGGCAAAGACAGTATGGGAACACGGTACTCAAGGGTTCGCAGACCAGCAACCTGCAGAGCTGCAAGGTGAGGTTCATGGCACCCGGAGGGCCCCAAACCTTCCCAGGCACGGCCCAGGTCCTCACGAGACCCCAGGCCACTGTGCCTATGCTCAACTTCGCACGAGGTGCCTCTACAGCACTCTGAAGTATAAAGCTTCGGGGACAGTGCGTCAAACTGTTAAGAGCGATTAGCTGTGACTGTTCACGTGACCTTAATTCTCTTATGTGTACTTCTCTGTGTTTTCTCAGTGGGTTCTCTGCGCATGTGCCATCTCTACCAAGAAAAGTATGGACGTGAGTGTTGCCTCTACAGGTGCTGATGCACTAGAATATACATCTTAAAAAACGTAAACGAGAGCCAGCTCCCCCCTCCATTCCTTCCGCTCTGCCACCCACTCCCAATTTAGGACCCTCAGCCTCGGGTTTTGGAGCACAATGGGAAGGGATGTGTCATCCAGCAGGAGTCATCACCACGGCTGGGCAGCCTGGTGGTCAGGGAGCCAGGTCCAGGCTGTGGCTGCAGAGTCTGGGATCACCGCGTGGGGACAGGAGGAGAAGATGCGACCATGTCCAGCAGCTGGAGCAGGGGACGGGCTGCCAGGCAGATGAGGACGGATGATGGCAAGCAGCCCCCGAGAAGGAGGCAGGATTCCTGGGGGATGACAGCACTGTCACAGACTGTCATCAGAAGCCTGCCCTCTGCAGCTGGTGGCGTGGCACCCACATGTTGTCCCACCCTGTGTGGGACCATCCTGCCCCTGCACTTTGAGAGGGTTAAAGATGACAAGATTGAGCCAATCATCAAGACTCAGATGCACAGCGACAGCCACACCCCACGGCTCCCCTGCAGCCCTTTGAAGGGCATCGGAGCAGCTGCAGAACACCCCGTGTGCGCAAATCCCTCCTAAGGGTCCAAACTTGGGGTGCCCATTTACCTCTGAGTATTCTCCGCCAAGAGTGGCCTCCTTCCAATCAATCCTGGTGCCAACTCCTGCATGCTTTAGCCGGTTTGAAAGGCCTCTAGCCTTCTCTGCACGTGAGAGACGGCTCTGCCTGACTGGCCACCTCCCGACCAGGCCCCAGCCCAGCACCTTGCCCTCCTCCCACGCCCATGTGGTGTCGAGGGAGGGCACCTGGCCCCCTGGCTACTGTCCATTCTGCGGGTGGGGACAGTAGCCCCCAGCCTGGTGGGGCTGAGCGACCCCACACTGCTCCAGGGCCGGGAGCCTTAGAGGTAAGGAACTCAGGGCGGCCCGGGGCCTGCTTTCTCCTCCGGTCCTGAGCGCTGCTGTCCAGAGGGAGGACACCTGACCCTGCAGTCCCGAGGCCCCGCCGGCTCCCAGGGTGTTCCCTGCTCCTCCTCGGGGATGCCCAGTGGGCAGCCTTCTGCCCGCGGCACAGCGGGAACCAGCTGGGAGCCAGCTTGGCAAGCAGACCAGACCCCGAGTCGGCTACAGCGGCCACAGAAACCAGACAGTGCCGGAGGTGCTGGCGGACGCATCTGAACAGAGTACCAAGCCCCGGCAGACGGCTGGCTGGTCTGGAGCTGGTGCCAGAAGAGGCACAGCGGGCGCCATCCCGGGAAAGGCCGAGGCAGAAACCCTGTGCCGAGAACATTCTGGAAAGGCCAAGGTTGGTGGTGATGCTGGGCCACCACAAAACCCAAGTCAGTGATGAGGGACAGTTGCCTGCATCCGGTTCTGTTGGTAAAATGATGAATCCACCGGAGGCTGTCTCAGCCTCTGCCACGAGGCAGCAGCTTGCCTGACACTCTGACCCAGAAAGTCTTGCCTACTGGGAGGGAAGCCACAGAGATGCTGACTTGACAGACAGGGACACATGGAAGTGACCAGGGTCGAGTCCCAGACTTGGACCAGATGGCCTGAGTGACACGCGAATCAGCAGGATCCCCTCAGTAAACAAGCCCCGCCCTCCCGCAGGAGGCGGGCCTGTTCACCCACCCCACACTCTCCAGCACTCAGGACCCCACAACAGCCACTCCCCGGCTCCTCCCTTGTGTTGTCCCCACCAGGCCATCCAGGGAAGCTGTCTTCTCCTGTATCTACAGCACTGCTGGCATAGGCTCCTCTGGGCTGAAAGAGATGATTAAAAAGAGCACCACAGCTAGTCAGGCAGGTGCACTCTGGGAGGCTGAGGCAGGAGGCTCCCACTGGGAAGAATACCAACAGGACTGGCTGCCTCCTTCCCTGCAGCTGGAGAAACTGATGCTGGCCCGAGAGGACTAAAATGGTGCAGAACTGAGGGGAAGGTCTGTGTGCTGACAGGGAAATCTGGAATCTCCACATCTTCTCCAGCAGACCCGGCCTCCTGGGAAGGCTGAGCAGTGGGGGTTCTGGGCCTGCACATTCAGCTCTAGAGTCTGAGCTCTGGCGTCAGCTTGGAGGGCAGAAAAAGGAGAGGAGACACCCTGCACCTCAGAGCCGGGGTTGGTGCACATGTGGGCTTTCCGGGACATGCCTCGCAGACACGTATGTGGTGCTGAAGCCCGAGGTCACCACAGGCCGACCAGGCAAAGCCGGGGTGGGGCGGCCCCTGGGTCCAAGCTGGGAGGCGGAGCCCAAAGTGCAGGAAGGCCAGAGACCACCGACCGGCGGCATCACTCGGCCAAAGCTCAGGTTCTCGCCCACTCACCTGTGACCTGAGGCCTCTAATTTCTGTGTGAGCATTGTGTAGCCTCCTGCACAGGAGGAGGCTCGCTGCAGCCCGAGGCACCGCGACTAACCGCCAGGGCAGGCATGGACACGAGGTCACAAGCCAACGGCCCACCGATTTCACTGTCACAGTCATTTAGTCACGTGACACAGGTTCTGTCGGTTCACTCACTGCGCAGAGCTGGGAGAAACACTTAATGGTAGACACGGGGCCTCCAAGAGGGTGGGAGGAGTCCCAGCCCACAAGGAAAGGTGGCCCGCAGGCACAGGATTGCAGCAAAGACGTTCTGGGTCTTGCGAACTAGGTTCTTCTTGTGTCCTGAGAGACTCGGTGTCTCATACCGACATCTTTCTGCTTCCCTCTGTGGTGTGGCCAAAGGATCCAGGAAGCCATTTCATGACACCCTGCTCCAGAAGGTCTTGTGATCCACAGAGTGACCAGCTGCATGCCGAACGCATCAGCTAAAAGCTGGTGAGTAATCCAAATTTGAAACTGTGCAAGGAAGGGCACCACTAACAGTAAAAAGGCAACCGTGCAATGGGAGGGAACATTCACAAATCACGTCTCCGCTAAGGCACTGGCAGGCAGAATATATAATGGATGCCTAAAATTCAACCAAAAAAAGAAACTGATTTATGAAAGGACAAAGGACTTCAACAGATTTTTCTCCAAAAAAGAGATACGAAAGGCCAATAAGCACATGAAACGATGTTCAGCATCACTAACCACAAAAAATGCAAATTAAAATTACAATGATCTACCTCTTCGAACCCATTACAATAGCAATTATTGAAAGAAAAAGACAGAAAGTAAGCATTTGGGGATTTGGAGAAATTGGGAAACTTTCACACTAATGGGAATGCAAAATGTTATAGTTACTGTGGCAAATACTATGGCTATCACTCAAAAAAATGTTTAAAAATAAGATCATTGTATAATTCAGCTGTTCCACTTTGGAGCATAATACCAAAAGAAGAGGGAGCAGAGACTCAGACATTTATCCCATATTTGCAACAACATTACTCACCACAGTTCAAACATATACCTATTTCTCGGAAAATAAGACCTACCTGGAAAACAAATTCTAGCATGATTTTAGAAGATATTTCCTGAAAGGGGAACCTCTGGAGGCAGATGGTGGTAACCTTTACACAAAAATAATTCTTATGCACTTCAGGGCTCAAAGCTGTACACTTAAAAAAGATTAAAACAGTAAACTTTATGCTATGTGTATTTTACCATAATTTAAAAATGTGGATGGATTGAATTGAAGTCAAGGAACCAACAAAAAAACTTTTGAAGCAAAGAACGAAGGGGTGACTGGCGCCTCCAAGGACGATGGCACTGTTTACAGTTTCTGTTCCTTCATCTGTTCCGTAAACCAAGCCTCAGTTTCCACAGGGAAGCGGACCACGGGCTGCCGGGGTCCGGCCGGATAGGCAGGGAGCTTCTGCGGTCCGCAGCCCGCCGAGGCACTGCGGTGGTGGGTACGCACTGACTTCCTCCCCGGCCCGGCCCGGAACCTGCAGACGGCCCAGGCGCCGACAGACCTGGACTTTCCCAAACAGGGACAAAGAGTTCGGGGCTAGGAGTGTGAATATCCACCGGGCAGCACAAGGATCAAGTTTCTCTTGCTTTTGTCTGCTCAACACCACTATAAACCAGTTCGAGTTTTTTCATAGGCACACACTGCATAGAGAAATTGACTGATTTTCCGCTTCTAAACCTGGCTTATCCTGTACCAGGGTGGTCCCCAGGCAGTCCGGCCTCTGATCCTGTTTATCAAGTTCGCCTTTAAACGCCCTTCAAACACTATTTACGGGAGCGGGTTTAAGGCTTTGGGGACTATTCTTTCAAGATATAGACATACTTAAAACCCTTGTCACCGGGGCTGGCGGACGTGTCACATGGCCGGGCCCAGGGAGGGCGGGATCTGTCCAGTGAAAGGCTAAATATGACAGAGATTAAACTCACTGCAACACGGATTAAGAGTCCAAAGCCGGGCTGCAGTGGGATCAAATGACACAGAATAAAGGCTCCTTGGGAAGTTAAAGAAGGGGTTGGGCAGGGCCAGGGCCGGTGCCTTAGGTGATGCTCATAAAATCAGCAATCGTGTAGTTAATGGAACAATAGGAATGTGACCAAGGGTGCGGGCAACGGCGACTACACGCCCAGCACACAAGAAACTTCAAGGCCGGCTCAGCTGCCACCTCTGGGCGTTTCGTGCTCAGAACTCCACCAGCTGCACGTTCCTGCTCAGCACGAAGGCCCCCCGGGGACGTCTGCGTGTCGCAGCCCTTTCTGACATGGTGTCTTTCTCTTGGTGCAGCCCACTAGCGGGTAGCGGGCTGTGTGAGCGGACAGCAGTCCACATGGCAGCCAGGCTGAAGCTGCGAGGAGAGCTTCTTCCAGGCTGGCCGGGAAGCTTGGGTTCTCCTCTCCCCTGTAAAAACATTTGAAGAAAATAACAGAGAACCCGAAAGCTGTAGAAATATTGAAAGGTTTTTAAAGACAGTGGATGGGAAGCAGGCGCCATCCCATGACTCGGAGGACACCTCCACTACATCTTGGGCATGAACTTATGCGACATGATCCCCTGAGGCTCCCAAGGGCATGGGATCCCAAGGGATGCAGCTGGCCTCTGTTTCAGGAGCCGTTGAGGCGCAGGGACGGCGCCAGGGTGCAGGGTCGTGGGTGACCGTGGTGTGGCCTACAGAGTTAGCTCAGGTGACGGGTGCAGAGACCCCGGGCAGTGTGAGCCTGGAGGGGGACCGGGCCTCTTCCTGTGGGTTTCTGAGCCTCGTTACAGAGAGAACAGAGAAGGCGATTAGTCCAAAAGGTAGCCACCGAGGTGCTTGTCCTGGGTACCTGGGGAGCCCTGCAGGAGACTACAGTGATCTGGGAGATGGTGTGGGAAAGGGGCTGAGCTGACAGATAACCACCCCCACGCACACCATCACCACTGGGCGCACACACGTGCCACGGCTCTGTCATTCACCACCGTCCCTTCGGCTGCCACCTTGCGACCATGGAGCCCAAGCTTCTGATCTGGGCAGGATGATGGCCACACACCGTCTTTCCCTGTGTGCCCTGAATGTGTCGCTTCAGATGGGAGAGGGCAGGAGGAAGGCTTCGGAGCTAATGGGACAGCATGCCCCGACCACACCAAAGTGTCTGCTTGTCATCGTGTTCCTGAGAAGAGGGACACTGCACATGGGAGCCAGATGTGGCTGGCGGAGTCCACCCTTGTTATTTACTGTACATGACGGTGCAGAGGACCCCACGTCTGGAATTTAAGAATAAACACTAGCCGTCACGTAGCCAAGCGCACACGCCTTAAAAAGAGAAGCAGCAGCTCAGGCGCATTCAGGTTAGCAACTGGTGCAGCCTGCCTGGGCTGCTGCTCACCCGGCGGCCGATGAGATCTCACTGCTTCCAGCAGGAGTGACAGAGTAAGACAAAAGAACCCTGAAAAATGAATAATCAGAAATTGCTAATACTATCCTTGTGTATTGTTACTGGTGAGTTTCCCTGATTTTCAAAAGTGAATTTAGAAAAGTCAGTGGGGTTTGGGATACTTTGATGCGTAATGATCAGCTGATCTTTCAAAGATGTCTAACAAACAGCATCACAAGCTGCTTTTTCATTTCTTTTACTGTTTTGAAAAAGAGCACGATAATTTTATATCACTTACTCCCTGTGAAAGTTAGGCTTTTCTCTTAAACACGTGGCCGGGTACTTCAGAATCGAGTCCTTCTGCCCACCAAGTGTCATGTATGACCACATCTAGGCAAAGGCAGAGCACTTTGCTGAGTTTTTTTTTAAATCCGGATTAAGTACATTATTTTCACCATTTTTCTCAAAACTTTCAAGAATTCTATTTACCACAGATATCCAAAATATATGTATAGCAAGGAACAAAGTGCTCTAGGGGTAAGAAAGAAATCTGACACGGAGTCTGGCTTTATTCTCTTCCGCCCGAATTGAAGCCAGAGTTATACAGAGAGGATGAAGAAGAGAAGGTCAACCTTGCGCTTCACATTTGGAGTCCTCAGGAGAACGATCAGGACCTCATCCTGGGTGAGGGAGGCAAGCTTTGTGAGCGAAAACACCAGGGTGTGCAGACCTCAGAATTGCGCAGTTAGTATCTGCCTGCTGTAAATGCAGGCCATGATGGCACCATGCACACAGACAGGCAGAGCTAAGATGCCAGGCATGCGGGGGACAATCGGCAGCATCCTGGTGATGATGCCTCTGATCCCAGGACTAGAGGGAGAGGAGCGCTTCAGGGGACAGACGGGGCTGGCCTTCCAGTCCCACAACTAAGCCTCGTGGCATTCTGACTTGTAAAGCCCGCCCCACTTTCTCCTCAGGTCTGCAGGACTGCAGGGGCCTGCAGTTGAGTTTTGCACATGATGCGGTCGAGGGTCTCTTGAACCTGTCATCCGTGGTCTTTGGCATCAGCCTCCGAGGTCATTAGGACAGGGATCAGACATCCAGGACTCCGCCATCTGGTCACCTTTACTGCTACTTGCCAGGGTACTCACATAGCACTTTGACTGCAGGACAGTTACCACACAACCAGCCTTTTCTCCATAAATCACTAATCCTCCGACCCCCTCAGAGAGTTGAGAGCACCCCCAGAGCATGAAGAGCCTGCGCCACCTGTCTGCCTCACGGCCCCACACCTCTGCACCCCTCCGTCTAAAGCCAGCCTCGCTCCCGGGAGCTGGAGTCCAACCCCTTCCCAGCCCGGCTGGAGGAAGCCAGTCCTACAAGTCTCACCCCCACCACTTTCTGCTGATTCATCCTCAAACACACTGCACGCCAGCCGTTTATCTTTCCACTAACCTCATATTTGAAAGTAGCATCATAAAGTAACATATGAGCATAGTAAACAACATTTCATGTGTTACAGAAAGATGTAGAACGGAGAGTAGGAATCTCTTTTGCGTGCCCCTCCCCATCCCACATGTCACAGCCAGCCTCTGTTGGAGCTCTGGTTCGGGTTATTGCTGTGCCTCGGATGCATGTTAAACCATGTGCTTGGACATCTGTTTCCAAGCACATCACCCACGTGCAGCAAACGCTGCTATTTCTCTCTTTGTTCCAGTAATTGAAAGGCACTGTGCAAGCACCCCGACCCCCACCCATTCTAAAAAGTTTTGCTACGTTACATCATCTTTCGTGTTTCTCTTACTCGTCCTTTGCAGTTTTAAGTAAGACACATCAGATGGAAGTTCTCAAACTTGATTGATAATCTGAATGACACATGGAGCGTGTTTAAAATCCAGATGAAAGGTCCCTCCCTTCTCGGATCAACAAACCTCCCCAGCATCTGGAATGAAATTTTTATGTTGTAGAAATAATTCTGAGGAGCAACGAGGGTTGAGAACTATGAAAAGAGACCTTCTTATTCAAAACACGAGATCAGCACGAAGTGGCAAAAAGGGTAAAGTCAGTATGAAGAACTAATCAAGGTAAGCGAGAGAAGATGTAGCCGAGAATAAGAGTAACAAGCACAGACTTGTCTTGTGACCCAGCAATCCCGCTGCTCGACACTGAACCAAGAGAAATGGGAACGCGTGTCTTCCTCCCAGTCCGCACACAAGAGCTTGCAACAGCTTCGTCACGATTGTCAAAAGCTGGAAACAACATACAAGTCCCTCGACTGGGAGCTGGACAAATTGTCCAGTGAAAATCTGCTGAACAGCAGCCTAGAATGAACTACGGATACACACAAAAGCAAGGCGAGTGATGCGGGCAGTTACTCTCCTACGGTACCAAAACAGAGAGATTTCACTACATGAAAATTGTAATAAATCTGACTTAAAGCTATAACTAGGGAACTTCTCTAACACGAAAGTGTAAGGGAATTGGGCAGCTGAAAGATGAATACTGTGAGATAACTGTAACCACCAGGGTTCAGGCCAATGACGGCCTGAGATTTTTAGAGACCAAGTGCCCAAACTGCAACCCCAAACTCACTTATTTCTAGCAAAGTGCCAACGCTGCAATTAAGCCTGAATATTCGATGCTTCGCTGCTGGGGGCTCGGGCGAGGGTGCCGACACACGGGCTCTGCATGCTTGCTGGGGCACGCGCACCGCAGGCTCGCCACCGCTGGTCTAGGCTGAGAGGTGGAGAGTCAGTTCGTGAGGGTGCACTGACATCGCCTGTTTGCCGCCAATCACAAGGTCATAATCGTCTGGCAGCCCTTCTCGATGAAGTTTCCAGTTTGCCTGCAACTCGTGAACGTTCTTGAGGAGCTAATGTCTGAGTTACTACACTTTAAGGGAATTAACTTTTTCTATCTTACACTAGTACAGGCGTCAGATTTTGTAGATGTTTTCTATGGGGTTGCTACATCAAATGTATTCATTACTAGGTTTTTCCTGATAAATAACATTGTGTACAAATAATGTTAGTCATTTCTCCCAACTTTCCCTATTCATCTAGTTTATTTTATGTTTTTGATAAATTTTTAAAAACATGGTGAACGTTTAATTTTTAAAAAAAATGTATCACAGTAAAAGACACATTGCCACCATCCTCCTCAAAATACTTTCCCATGCTTTGGACACAATTATCATTCTGGTCTCTTTCTGCAGCAGCTCTGGAGTCCTCTTTCCTGAGGTTGTGCTGCTGTGCTTCCTGGTGTCCTGAACTGATTCAAAATGTTTCCCTTTTATAGTCACTTTGATGTTAGGGAAGAGCCGGAAGTTGCACCGTGCCAGATCCAGTGAATAAGTTGAGTGAGGACACAGTGTAACGTCTTCTTTGGCAGAAGTTGCTGTAAACATTTGTGAATTGATTCAGTCCATCAAGGAAGCCACAAAAGACACTCCGGAAAGAGGACTCCAGAGCTGCTTCAGAAAGTGGTAAGAACGATGGGATGAGTGTGTGCAAAGTGAGGGGAGGATTTTGAGGGGGACTAATGGCAATGTGTCTTACTACTGCAGTAAATTTTTTAAAATTTAAACATCCCCCTTAGGTTGTGGTCACATCTCACATATCTCTATATGGATGAGGGTCTACTATGTGCCTTTGTAAGTTACAACGTATCATTTTTCAAACACAGTGCTGGCTTCTAAATCAATAATCAACTTTAAGAATCAGCACATCCCACAGGAAGTCTGGGGCCTTGGGAGGTATTTGATGAAGGAGATGGCCCTGGGGACAGCTCCTTGTTCCAGGTGGGCACTGTCTTTCAGGCTCAGAGACCCCGGGAAGCTGCTGAAGCAGCTGGGCTCAGGTGGGGCCTGCTTCTCCCCACCACCCTCCCCGGCTACCACCAACTCGTCGGTGTCTAGGGATGGCACGTTCTTCACCCACTCTAACCTGAACAGGCTTGAAAACCACAGACGAGGGGGCGGCCTGACCCGCGTGTTCCGCATGGTCCCCGGCAGAGGCTTCTGGCTTGCAGGGTCACCTCAGAGACAGGCTGGCTGGGCAGGCAGTCATTGATTTGATGCTGGTGTTCAGCATCTTTCCTGCCCTTCTCCAAAGACTTCTCCATGCACAGCTGCAGGGAACCCTTTCATAGAACACTGGGATGGGGGCTGGCATGATACAGGGACATGTTCTAGTAACAACAGAGAGCCGTCCAGCCGAGATGTCAATCATCTCGAGGGCTCACTGAGAAGATCTCTGGGAGGATGTGCAGCCCGTGCCTAGTGCCAAGCTGGTCACAGAGCAAGCACAACATTGTCGTGAGTGGCTGGGCTCCTCGACAGTCAAGAAAAAGGGGCTGGCGGCTGTAGGCCTCCTGGGTGGCTCAGGAACCTGTACCCAAGGCCTTCCCCTATGTTTGCTCGGTGGCAGCCGCTGGAAGAGAGGAAACGCTGGGGACAAGGATTAGGAAAATTGTTGTCTCTATTTAATTTATCCCCTCACTTGACTAACCAGGACTGGAAAGATAGATGTATGTAATTGTAAGAGGACTTTGTTTCCTCTGTAATTACAGATTCTGGAACAGAAAGTATGGTGGGCAAAATCCTCACCCCCTGACCTTCACTCCTCAGTGACTCCCATGAACATGTTGTGCTATGTGGCAAAAGGACTTTGCAGATGTAATTAAGAATACGAATCAGCTGATCTTAAAATAAGATTATCCTCAATTATCCGGGCAGGCCTAAATTCAGACACAGGAGCCCCTGCAAGCAGAAGTCTTTCATTGACAGGGGGCAGAAGAGGGAATCAGAAAGGTCCAGGGCCTGAGAAGGATTTGGTGTGTCTGTGTTGGTTTGGAGATGGAGGGAACCATGTATTGGTGAAATGGAGATCTGGGTGGCATGACCACAAGCAGGTGAATCCAGCCAGTAACTCTGGGAGCCTCGGACAGGCAGCCATGACGCCTTTCACCCAGCGAGCCGTACCTGTCTGACCCGCGGAACTGTATGGTAATGAGCAGGCTTCTTCCCAGCTGCTGTGTGTTTTCTCATTTGTCCTGGCAGCAATTGAAAAATAATACAGGAAGCTTTCATAATGCATCCAACAAGGAAACTGGCATCCAGAACATATAAACCACTCCTACAATTCAATAAAAAAATTCACAATCTAATGGAACACAGGCAAACAAACTTGAACAGGCCCCTCTATCTCAAAGTCAAGACCCAGAGAAGCAAGCTGGTCCCTGAGGTCACAAACTGCTATCAGTGGAGAGGTAAGGGATGCCCAGAGTCACACGAGTGCCACCCAAAACAAGGTCATGGCTGGCAGAAGACCATTCAGACTGTACAGCGGTCCCCTCCCCAGGCTGGCCGGGGGGGACAGGAACAAGAGCGGTGCGTCACTTCATTAAAATGGACAAATCACAGCCCTGTGGAGAAACCCTATCCAGATAGATGCTTTTCTTTCCAATCAAAGAGAGCTTAGAATTAGCAACATCATTCACTCCATGCCTGTGGAAGCTTCCAGAAACTTGCAGTGGGCACGTTTGAAAGAAACCAGAAGGTTTGGTTTCGATGATGATAGGCATACCAAGTGTTAGTGGTCATAAAATGCACATGTGTGCGTTTTAAAAGAGAAAAGATTTACACTGTGACCTCAAAACCTGTTCCCACCAGCAGGAGCAAAATGTGAGGGTACATTACTTTCCATCGCTGGGGCACAAGAAGAAAGAGGGCCAGAATCACAGCTGGCAGGCACTGTAAGGGTCCGGTTAACACCGTGCCCTTCCCTCCTGGACGATGGATTACAGGCAAGTGACAGATGTCATCTATGTTGGCTGCAGCAGAGCTTTGGATTTCATTCCACATGATTTACTCATCCGACCTGAAGATGCTGGCCGTTGGAAATTTTATCGGTGGCTCAGTCTCCACTGGGGTGCAGAAGAAAGGGTATCACATGATCCTGGTGACAGGTAAGGGAAGCCCAGAGGAAGGAAGAGAAGATGGAAGAGGAGGTCAGGGAAGAGCTCCAGGCTGGCATTCCTGGGGAGCAGGAGCCCATCCCTGCCTGCTCCAGCCAAGCGTAGAAATCGCCAGGGATGGGCTCAGCCCCAAGCCCAAGCCTGGTGCTGAAGGGAGAAAGGGAGGAATGGGGATTAAACCCTGCAGGGAGCAAATGGGGCTCCAGAGAGAAGAGGCCCTTCTCGGACCTCATCACTCTCAGGAAGGCTCATTCTGGCCCCAGTTTCCTTTCCACGGGGTGTGGGGAGGCAGTACCAGACATAGACCTGAGAAGATTGGGTCCAGGAGCAGGGTAAGGACTGGCAAGATCACACCTCCAATCTGCCACCGAGAGCCCAGGGACTGTCGCCCAGGGACATAAGGCAGGGCCCAGCATAAGGCAGGGCTCAATATCCTAACACTCTGGGAGGCTGAGGCAAGAAGATCACAAGTTTGAGACCAGCCTGGGCAACACAGCAACTTAGTGAGACCCTTTACCAAAAATAAAAAGGATTGAGCCTAGAGCCCAGTGTGAAAGCTCTGGCATCAGTCTCCAGGACTGAAAGAACCACATCAAAAAAGGAAAACAAGGCCCCACCCAGCAGGTCTTCTGGGTGTCTGCGGGCCCACTCCCTCAGTCCATCCATCCCTCCTGGATCTCGGGCATGGAGGAGGGCTTGGGCCAGTGTCCGGTTTGCCAAGTTTTCGGGCAGAGTCTCAAACTCACCTCTCCAGAGAGTGCAGGTAGGTGAGGAGATTGGAAGCCAAGGAGCAGACTTTAGGAAGCAGGAGTGAGATGGCTGCAGAGAGAGGCCCCTCTCAGGAGTCAGTGCCTGACTTCAGCTGGCCAATGGGAGAAACACTCAGTCATCTCAAGTGTCAAAAGTTTCAGGGGAAAACGCCCCAAATTCAAGTTTCATGTGACACGGAGCCAATATTAACACAGGCAGCTATTTAACACACCGTTTGCTGTGGTGTAAAGCACAAACAGGTCACGAGGGCCCCTGGTCCACCTCGGAGTATGGGCTCTGAGCCCTACCAATGCATCTTACATCACAGGCCTGCGGGCCAGCCCTAGACTGGCGCATCGGCCATGTCTCCAGAATGGATGGAAGCTTGCACAAAGGAAACAGGACGCAAACTCAGATGACTGACAATGAGCGGGAAGGGAAGCAGCTCCGTGCTGGGGAAGAAGCATGAAGAGAAAAGTCAGCCACAAGCCAAAGTTTAGCTGGGTAGACACACACTTTGCTTCCAGCCCACAAGTGCCCAGATCCGCTGCCCCTCTGATCACCCCTATTTCTCCATATCCTGGGTCAGCCCCTCTTCCTCCAACTTTTTTTTTTTTACAAATTGTGTATCTTTAAGATACATGACACGATATACTGATATACATAATTAAATTGTCACTGTAGCAAAAATAATTCGCATATCTACCATCTCCCTCGGCCTCTCCTTTCTTTATGTGTATGCTGTGAGCACCCCAAATCTACCAATGCCCCCTTTGAATGGCACTATGATCTGCATGTTTGTTTCTCCTCACAATTTGTGTATTAAATCCTAATGCCAACACAGCAGTATGAGGAAGTGTGTTTTTCTGGGGGTGATCGGGTCAGGATGATGGAGAGCCAGATGCATGGGATTTCTGTTCCTCTGTTTAAAAACAAACAAAAAAACCAGACTGGAGTGCTGCCTTCTCCCTCCCATTGCATGAGGACACAAGGCACTTGGCTGTTCTCTGCCTCCACTCAGGCAATCGGCAGAGAGGATGTTGAAGGGCAACCTGGGGGACCCGGAGACGCCCTCCAGGCTTAGGGGCCAGAGAGGAGGCTCAGAGGAGCTGAAGATGGGGCTGCAGGTAACACGGCCCACCCACCTGAAGCCCCACCCTCTCCAGGCCCGGCCCAGTGCTGATTCCAGGATGGTGGGACCTGCCGGTAAGCTGGTCCTGCCTAGAAGACAACGCAGTTTACAAATATTCGTTCTCTGGCAAAGCCCCTCGCTCTCTTGTGGGTCCCAGGAGAGGGCTCTGGGGGGCGCGCGGCCAATGTCAGGCCCTGCAATGCCACCTGCTCGCCCTGCAGAGCCGCCGTCTCCTCCCCAGGAGGGGCTCAGAGGCCATCCCTGCCTCTCGGACCGGCACTGACCGCAGCGGTGAGACCTCCTTCCCTCTTTCTTGCGAGGTGAGCCACGAGCTCATCATCGCTCCCCTCCTTGGAAACAGTTGAGGAAAGGAACAGGGTCCTCGCCCCGTGGGGCTGTGGCTTTGACCTTCAAAATGCGCCAGGCCGCTTGATTTTCAGGTGGCAGCACAGCACGAAGGGAAACAATCAGTCATCTTCCATTTTCATAAATAACAGATTTTAAAAAAAATAATTATAAACTAATTCTTTAAAAAAGAATTTTTTTTTTTTCTGTATTCAATGAAACTGGAAGATTTGGGGAGGCGAGGGGTTAGTGTTGGGCTGACTTAATGGTGACCTAAAGAACAGGAAGAAGAAAGAAAAAAAAGATCAGCAGCTACAAAGCAATCACCCAGAACAGACCCACAGACCAGGTATCGTCCTAATCACAGTGGGGACACAGAGGTCACAGCACGGCCCAGGGCTGAGCTGTGACGTCAGGAGACTGACCATGGTGTCTGCAGTGCCCCTACTTCAAGGTAAAAACAAAAGGCCCTTCACACTCACCCCTGCAAACTGGGGCCTCCCCTGGAAGAATAGCTGCTTTTGAGGATTCCGTGAAAACACTAAGGTTAGAGAATTCCAAGAAAGGAGCATCTGAGATCAATTACAGACCCACTGCCAGTTATTTAGGGTTTTTGATGTTGTATCCAGCACATTCCAAGCAAGATCTGGAGGCACCAAGGGTCTGGTGCTGACACCAGTTAGCGTGCCACATTTCAGCTCGTCACGCACCAGGATGTCCCGTATCGGATACAATAAGAACATCAGTGAGGAAGACTCGCAGCCATCGGGCTATATGTGTGCCGACAACCACCCACCCTGCAGGGAGACAGCTGCTGTGGTCTTCCAGCCGCTGGGGATTTTACGTACGGCCACAGCGACTGGAGCCCACGGGGACTCGAGCCAGGTCTGTCTCAGACGATGGAAATGTGTGTTGTTGGGTCTTTCTTTTTTCAGCCAAGTATTTCACGTCACTATGCTGGAGTACAAAGATAGAACCCCTAAGTGTCGGGATCTGGGCGTTCTAGAATCAGTGCCATTGCTTAGGAAAGCTGGTCCCTCTTCTTTGCTTCCTGTCTCCCCTTCTAGAAAACCAAGAACCTTTTGTGGACTCTAAATTCTCACCTAGAAGCCAAGCATTTTACTCTCTTCCTTCACTGCTAGGTCCTTGCTGGCCAAGTCCCCTCCTCTATCTGATGGACTGATTGCCTTATTGTACCTTTACGGAGACAAGTTTCTGCCTGCTCCCTTTCTTCTTTACAAGAAACAAGACCAGAGCCCACCTCTTCATTTTATAATTCGCAGCAACACTTTTGCTATTTGACGTGTATCAGTCTGTGGACTGAGATAATTTGGGGGAGCTCAATGCAGCTGGCTTGAATAAAGAACTGTGGAGACAATATTCCAAACAAACACAACACATCAGCTGTCTCTAGCAAAGGGGCTGGCACTCGCTCATGTGAAGATCTTCCAGGCACGGCCACCCCTGCACTGCCCCAGAGCTGGCAGATCCAGCATGCGGCACCCCGCTAGACCTGGGGCAGGACGAGACATGTGTATCTTTGCTGAAGACATACAGAAATGCTACTGACTGTGCACAATTCCCTTATAGAAGATAAGGGCTTGGAGCAGAGACTGCCATGAATTTACGTAGGAGACATGAAGTCCTGGCATAGCTTTTGTGAACTTTAAAGTGCCTTTTTAGGTCTAAAGGAACATAGTATTGGGTTCCAGTCTGATGGGCTTTCAGCAGTTCTGCATCCTGGTAACATTTCCCCTGAGCACTGAAGCCATCCGCATACTTGGGGAGCACCGTCCCTCCTTCTCAGAGTCTCCTTGATGTTGCCACTTGTGCATACAGTCTCCCCCGTTAGCTAGAACTTGTTAGTGCCTTGCTATTAACCCTACCAGGGCACCTTGGTGGCTCAACCAAGTATCAAGAGGGGGAGTCAAATTAACTATTCTAGAAGAAGAGGGGTGTATCCCCCAAATCCACACACAATAACTGAATCAACATCAAGCCCGAGGAAGGACTGCTCTAGCCCCAAATCCACACCTATGAACTGGCATATTCATGCTGACGGTGGAGATTGGGGCTGGGCAAGCTGGATAAACAACTGGAGGGAATGTGTCAAAGTTCAGAAAAACCCAGAGGTCAAGCGCAGAGCACAGGACTGAAATGATGCCACCGCTCCTGAGTGCAGTATACAGAACCAATCAGAAAGTGGTATTTTGTCCTTCATTTGAATCTGGCACTGTGTGCAGGACCAATCAGAAAAGTGCTGTTTTCAATCCTTTTTTTATATTTGATGGGAAGTCAAGTGAGTCTTTCAATAGGGCAGTTTAAGTCTGGAACCAGGCCAAAGAGTTTTTGATAGGACAAGTGTCCCCAGTGCATTATTTGCATGAGGGGAAAGCCAATCCAGGAATTTTGGACACAAAGCCCCCTTTTCCTTGTCCCTGGCCACTGTGAGTCTGTTCACTGGCCTGCTCTTGCCCTGTAGAGTGTACTGCTTTTCTGCCTTGAAAAAGTGCACAACTTCGCCATCTTTCCTGTGAATCTTGTCCCATGCTTTGCTCAAGAGACCAAGAACCTGGAAGGAATCCCCACGGGACCCTCATCTGGTGACATTACAGACATGTGGGTCTGTTTTCCGGTATCCTCCTGAGGATGACTATTCAGAAAGTTTTATAAAGACTTTCTGGGGATGGAAGAAAAGGAAGTCGCAGAAAACGGGTAGAAAAAAATTCACACTAATGTGTTTCCTGAAATTATCTAGAATCTTTTAAGATGTTATCCAGCCACCTAAGACTGGTACTTAAGAGTAATCTTGTAACAATAAACATCTATGCCTTAAATTGAAGTGTATGTTGGTTTACTTCTTTGGTGATAATGCCTATGAATTTCTGTAAATCATTCACATTCTTGTAGCTATTATGTTGTAAAAGACCACCCAGGTTGATGAACAGAAATTTGGAGCTGGAGGAGAAATGACAGTTAGGGCTTAGAGGCTAAATTCCATTCCAGAAGCTGAGCACTAGGAGCGTCCTCTCTGAGACCTGAGATGTGTGCGGGGGTACCTGAGCGTAGGGGCCGCAGTCAGGGACAGCAGAGGGGCTTCTGCCACGGGAATCCCAGCTGCGACACTGCGCAGCTGCCGCCTCTGGGCGGGTGTGGGTGTTCTGCTCATTCTTATTCTTCAAGGCCATTAGCCAAAGTTCAGTGGTGAGGAGGAATCTGGGCGAGCACCGAAAGAATATATTTAAAAGGAATAAATTCAGAAAACTAAAGTAAGCTGCACCCTTCTGTGGCTAGAAGCTAGCATACTTTGTTTTTTCTGAATGAAGGGATTTCCCCACTTTTGCATCTTTGACCACACTACGTTTTGTTTTATTCTTTTCTTGGCGGAGAAGTGAGTCTCCGAAGGCCTCCTTGAGCGCTGATGAGTGCACAGCCCTTCTCTTTTGTCCCCGGCCAGGGCTTCGTCCTGGGGGCTGGGCGCTGAGTCAGCAGCGTGTGCGGGAATTCTCTCCAGCAGTCGTGGTCAGCAGTTTCGTGTTTGTGGTCACAACGAAGCGCACAAGAAACATCTCTAGCTAATGAACTGCAGCTGACAGGCGGGTGCATTTGTGAATGGGCCGTACCAGGGATTCTCTTGGAGTGTTTTGCATTTGCAACATGCATGCCAATTATCTTCATTCCTTGCTCTTTGTGCCAGCCCCGGGAGCAAACTGGAATTCAGTAGCATGAGACGCTTTCAGTAAGTACCGCTAGCGGAGGAAGTCAAGGTGTGGTCCTTTAGCAAGCCAAAGCACCTCAACGGACAAGGTGTAAAGCACAAGAACAAGAAAGCGACTCCAAGGTTCCTCAGCTCCGAGGGCCTTGGCAAGACCCCCACTTAAAAACTGTGACGCGGACGAGATGGAAGTGGCATGGGGACCCCTCCAACCGTGGGACACCGGGCTGCATGCAGTTGTGTTTTCTTCTCCCGTTCTACCCACGAACGTGTATCTTACAGCTGTCCCTGACACAGTGTGGAGGCAAACAAATCTCTCTTCTGCTGGTGACACAGTTTTATTGTTGTGAACCAGGAGTGACCTCAGGAGATCCAATCACAACCGGGAAGAATGTCGCATGCTGACTTGTGTCAGTCTTGAGGTCATTGTCACCATGAGCTCTCTCCAAAGCTCCACCGTCCCCACAACAAGTTCATGAGGAATTCAGGACACGAAGCTTGGCTGTTCTGCCAGGAACTCCAGGAACCTCAGCTACACACACACACACACACACACACACACACACACAAGAATCTCCAGGGTCCTAGTGGAGCCTGGTGACAATTGCTAATGACAAGGACACCTCACGCTCACAACATCTCTGCTGGACTCCGCAGCACTGAACTCTGAGGTCTCACTGAGGACCAGATTCAAAGCTATGCCGGTTCCAGAGATCCTTCTGGTGTCACTGGACAGGGTTCTAGGAGGTTCTGAAAACCGAGATAAGGAACTTCACCCATCCTGCCCACAGAGTAGGTTTGCAGGTTTGCTGCCTCCTGTCAGGGATGAAGAATTTTCAGGACACATCAATAAGAAACAAGGAGAGAGCTTATAAGGCCGAAATTTAAGTGCACACCCAAGCATGGAGTGGAGGCCTGCAGAGGAAGCAGACACATTATGATCAGAGCTGGGTACATTTAGGGGACTTGGGGTGTCTTCGAGATAAGTGATCTAGGATGTGTGTTCCTGCTGTCTGTCACAAGCATCTGGCTGGCTCCATCGGAATGCAAACCATTTACATGTGTTTGAAACTGAGATCCGTTGCCCACTAATATTGTGCTTCTGGAGGACGGAGGCGGCACAATCGACAGGTGAGAGAAGTGGTCTAGTCGCAGATGGAAACGGCCAGTTTGCAGATGAAGGGGGATTGCCCAGACTTACTGTGTCTTGGGAAAAGAAAGAAAGAAAATTTAACTGGGCTTGTTTCCCAAAGCTGTAGATTTTCTTAAAAGTACAATTTTAAGATTCCAATTTTCCTTCCTACCTATCTTTTATTTCTTCTGCCTCAGAAGGAGCAGCTCAGCTCTGCCAGCATCTTGGGAGTCCCAAGTCCACAGGCGGGAGCCACCATGTGGACCCGCGTCTCTCAGGCGCTTCCAGGCAGGCACCAAAGGAGCCCAGCTGACAGCGGTGATGATGGGTCCTGGGCACGGCCGCCCCTTTCTTGCTCCTGCTGGACTCAGACTTCGTCTTCGGATCAGGGTAGAATATCAGAGGCAACACATTTGGACCACAGAAGTTTAACCTCATCCAGAATCCTATTTACTAAATTATACTTTTGTGCTATGCCCTGGCCTTTCATCAAGGTTTCTTCTAAAAAAGTGTCCTGAGGAAAGAGCTCTTAGATTTCTAGTGAAAACATTTTTCAGGACTTTTCTCATTATATTACTCAGTGCCCCACAGATGGAAGCCTGTGTGCATTTTTCTTTTAACAACCCACTGCCAGAAATTATTTAGTCAACCCCAAGGAACTTAAACACTTCCTGTTTTCTGATAACAGAAATGATGACATGTAACTTTTCCTCATTTTTTTCTGTCTTCTGGAATGCTTATTTAGCTTTCTCTTTCTAGGATCTGTTTTCTAAGTTCTATTGTTAGCTTTTCGGGCACAGGCCCTACAATCTAGCCCTCTTCTGTGCAAACAGCTGATATGTTTTTCAAAGTAATCATTAACAATAACTTCTTGATTGATGTCACTCGTGGAGAGAAAGAGCCAAATCAACAGAAGGGCTCCAGGGTCCTCCTTGCCCCGCAGGGCTCCTGCTCTCTGCTCCTGCTCTGTCACTCCTGCTCTTCTGGGCCCACCTCCTTCTGCCAATCCCTCCTTCACGTGCCCACAGCATAACTAAGGTCCCGTCTGTCCCTTGAGCTGAGGTCGCGCGGAAAGAGCACAGACCTGCGCTGCTTCCCCAGCCCCTGAGCCCGCACTCTTCGGCCTCTTTCCCAGGGATTCACAGGACGGGTTCTGCTGGGGCTTCGGGCTGGAGCACTTCTGAGACACGGTGACCTGTCCACGCCTGCGGGTCCGAGGCCAGACTGTGGAGGCGGCTGCCATTCTGTGAGACACCAAAGGGTCTTATCCTTCACGTATTACTGCTAGCGAACTGTATCATAACGATTGCATTCTGAGCACATTATGAACATCTCCAAGCTGTGTGATTCCAAAGTCTTTTTCAAAGAAAATCCAGGAGGGAAATGGAATTAGCTCTTAACAGAAACTCTACTACCACCCCACCCCACGGAATGAGAATAAAGCCTCGCCTCGGAGGACACAGCAGAGGAGAGCTCAGAGAAAGGGGAGAGAAAGGAAGCTTAAATCCTTACTGAAAACACACCGTGCAGTATTGTAAATGCTCCGCTGGTTCGGCTTCCCTCCCCGCTGCACCTGTAGGAAAGGGTCTCAGACCAGACGCTAGGCTCTGTGCTGACCCTGGCCAGTGCTGGCTCCAAAGGACTCACCAAAGAAAATGACGCAGAAAGGCGAAACAGCAAAAGCACGCGTCAGTTATTGAAGCAGAAGGAAAGAAGAGGCAGTGAAGTAATTGCCTATGAACCAATTTCATGTGAGTGTGTAAGCCATGATGATGTCAGTGGGGCCATGAACTTCTGTCCCCGTGACACAGCACCGAATTACAGGGAGCAAAACCCTTTAAAAGAACAAGAAGAAACAGACACACAAGGGCTGATCAAAACCATGGTGTGTATTTTAATAGAAGAAATGTATTACAGTGTAGACATGCCTTTCATCCTCCCTGTTTCCCATGTGTGGATCCCTTTGTTCTTGCCGCATTCTGCAGCAGTTCTGGAGCCCTCTCTCACGAGAGTCGTGTTGAGGTGCGATACGAAATACAGTGCATGCTGCCGCTGTGTGCCACCCACCAGACAGGCTTGGAGGAACACGACAGCTTAGTCACCAGATCTGGCACTGCGAGACTTCTGACTCTTCCCCAGAGTCAAAACGACCATGAAAGGTGAATATTTTTAATGGATTCAGGACACCAAGGCAGTCATGACAACGTATCTAAAGACACTCAGGGAAGTGGACTTCCAGAAGTGCTTCAGAAAGTGGCAAGAACCAGGGGATAAGTGTGGGAAAAGCAAGGGGGAGTCATCTGAGGGGGACTGGTGGCAATGTGTCTCTTACTGTAATAATGTTTTAATAGTTAGACATTCACCATATTTTATGATCACACCTCAAACAGTCGACAGATCTTACTGTGCCATTTTCGTTTTCTGAGAGGCAAGGGGACAAGCAATATAAGGAGGATGAAGGTCCACTCGTGCAACCATGTGGCCCTGGGTGGGGCAGGCACCCACTTACCCCACCATCCCAGCTCAGGCAGCCTGAGGCTGTGCAGTTTATACACACTTCACACTGCGGAGTGGGGTGAGGTCTTAGAAATGACTTCAGTCTTACAGCTGAACACTGTGGGCCAATCAGAAAAGTGCTATGTTCAATCCTTCATTTGACTCTGACGCTGTTGGACCAGTCAGAAGATGCTACTTTAAACCTTTCATTTGTGTGGGCACAACCAATCGAAAGACACTCTTCTCGATCCTTCATTCACATGTGGCCAGAAAGTAAGTTTTTTTAACAAGGCATTTATATCTGATGTGGTGTCAAGTGAGTTTTTGATAGGACAAATGTCCCAGTGACTCATCTGTCTGAGGGGAAGCCAACCCAGGGATTTTGGACACAGAAAACCCCTTTCCCTTATCCACAGGCCACTCTGAGCCTTTTGCCAGCCCGCTAATGCCCTGTAGGATGAACCTGTCTTCCACTTTCAATAAATGTACACCTTTGCTGCCTTTTCTGTGTGTCTTATCCAACTCTTCGTTCAGGACACCAAGAACCTGAAAGAAGCCCCACAGGACCCTCCATCTGATGCTTTCTCCATCACACTCTGGGTACCTGCGTTACCATAGACACACACACACACACACACACACACACACACACACACACACACACATGCTGACATATTTCCTCTTTACCTCCTTTATTCTCCTTAGCATTTAACATTATTCAACATTTTGCGTGTTTTATTTGTTATCTTTTCCTCTTCCCTGCTGCCACCTCCCCCCAAAGCTCGTGAAGAACAGAATGCTGTCTGGTTCTGGATTTTCCTCACTGCTGCCTTCCCAGCATCCAAAAGTGCTGGGCTCATGGTTGCATTCCAGAAATACTTGTTGAGTGGATGAAGAAGCTCGCCGTGGGCCCCAGACCACGGGCTCATTCTTATTATCGTAGCATTAGCCTCTGGATCTCTGTCTGTTTTCCTCGGTTCTTGGCCATTGAATATTCTTGGCCTAGAGGATGCCATTTTTGAGCGGCAAGGCACCGCCCGAGAATCAGAGGGACCCATTTCTCATGATCTCACGACTGTGTGAGATGCAGGTAATTCCCTGAGACGTCTCTGGACAATCCCTCAACCAACTGTTATTTTTAAATTATTATTTAAAACTAACAATTATTTAAAAAAACAGCCTTCACTGTTGAGCGCTTATTAATATAGTACACCATAGTACACCCACATATTGTGCCAATGGTCCCCTGAGATATTGCAAGATGCTCAAGAGGTGGACAGTGGCGTTACGGTGACTTTACAGATAAAAAGGTGAATTCTCAGAGATGGTAAATCCTTTAAACAGGAGCCACAGCACTGCCACAGCTCGGCTGACACTAAGGCAGAGGAAGTCATAGTCCAGAGTCCACACACTGTCCCTACATAAGACAATTCCCAGGGAAAGGAAGCATTTAACTTTATGGCCCTTCCAGCTCTAAAAGTTTCTCTCTGCCTCCCCATCCATCTATCCATCCATCCATTGATCGGTCCACTCTCAGCCTCTTACCTGATAAATTGTATCTGTATGATAACTGTGCAAAATATATCTTCTAGCTCCAAGAATTTTCCTCTGCTCACTCATTGATCACCCCCACTGACCTATCTATGCACTCATTCACTCATCTTTTCATCCACCCACCCATCCATCCATCATCCATCCATCCATCCATCCATCCATCCTTCCATCCATCCATCCATCCATCCATCCATCCATCCATTCATCCTTCCATCCATTCATCCTTCCATCCATCCATCCATCCACCCATCCATCCATTCATCTCCTCACCCATTCATCCACCCCCACTCATCCATCAACTCATTGACCTATCATCTGTATGCCCATTCTTCCACCCGCCCGCCCATCCCTCCAGCTGCCTGACCAATGGGCTGTACGCACAGGGATAACTCAAGATAAATGCATTCTAGACACAGAAATCATGCATGGTGCATGCCTTACTGGCAGTCAGGCATTAGTGACATTTTTGTGCTCAAAGAACAGCACATCAGGACTCCATTAGCTATACCAATAACTTGGAATTTGAGATGACAGAAAACTGGCCAGAAAAAGCAAATAAACAAACAAACAAACATGAAATTCAACCCGACAAGAAACATGAGAGCTAACATTTGGTGGAGGGAGGAGAAGGGGGGAACTATAACACATTTTCTAGTACAATGTGGGAATTGGCTGTGCCTTCAAATGTATTCAGTGTGTGAATATTTTTTCAAAACCAGCTTGACAAAACCCACACAATATGTAGTATAAAAAGGAAAGTAAAGATCATGGAATTCTCTGCAAGGGCAAATGCAGTGCCAAGGCTCATGACCACCCTCGCTGTGGGAACCCCAAAGTGAAGGGCACATAGCCCCGCACGGGGCTCAGTTCTTGTGGAGATAAAATGCATTAGTTGGTTTGGAAGTGTGGCAGGGAGGAGTGGGAAGAAATACTCCAGGCACCTGGGGTGGAGGGAGAAATTTACAGATCAGGAAAGCTGGGAAAGGGAGCCCAGCACTGGATCTTTTTAGACAGGAGGAATCTCCAACTTGGAGAGGAGCCACCCGAGGGCATGACCCTGTTGGTCATTCAGAGCTGAAAGCTCAGCAACCTGCTAGCCTCATCCCAGCCAGTCCTCATGCTCCCTGTAGTGGACCTAATGTGGTCAGCTAGAGCCAGAACGCCCAGCCGGACTGAGTTGGTGTGATGCTGTGTGTAGAGGATCCACCTGAGGATTGTTGCTGGTGCAACATAAGGCAAAGTGGGAGCTGTAGCTAGTTGGCGGGCTGTTTCCCAGGAGAAGCTCTGCTGCGGCTGGTTCTTCCAAAAGGAACTTGGCTGTTCTCATCAAGGAAGGAGCTCAGGGCCTTGCTGTCGTGGAGGATGGCTGCTGTTGCTTTGGGGGAGCTCTGGTTGTCATCTCTGCTGCGAGCATCGTATCCTGGTTCCAGGGAAGATTTCTTCAGCCATCATTTGCAGACACGGACCTACGTGGGACAGTGCTGTGGGCTCCTAGCCCTCAATTGGCTCTTTTGGGTCTCCAGTGCCTAGATGGACGTTCGGCACCTTCTGCATTTGGCTTCTGGGTGACTATTGTAATCTATAAATGTCACCTATTAAATCTGCTCTCTTACAACCATTGGCTCTGAAAACCTAACTAACACACTCCCTAACAGCATGGAAGGAGCCTAAGAGCTGCCCCAGAAGCCCCAGTCCCCAGAGCCCGGCATGAGAGGATGGACATCTATGCCAGCTTTGCATGCCAAAGCGGAGTGCTGCCTGGTGCCCAGAACTGCTCTGTTCCAGGGTTCCTGGTGCTGCCTGCAGAGTCCAGTGTCCGCCCCATGCCCTGGGCTGCAGCAGGTTTGCTGGAGACCTAGAGGCATTCCTTGCTTTGAGCTCTTGCCAGGTTATCCTGGTAGCCCCCTGAAAGCACACACTGGGGTTCAACATGACACCCCACCTCGCTTTCACTCAGCCTGAGGCAATAAGTATTATTAAGGTATGTGATTGGGTACATTCTTTACAGCTCAAACATAGAGTTTGCGGTCTTAATGTCCTCCTCTTGGGTCCCCTGCGCCTAACTGAGGCCTTAGCAGGCATGCTATGAAGTGGAGTGAACTTTGCCTTTTAAAAAACCGCTTATTGTGAGTCCCCTTCATTGTGGGGACCCCCAAAGTGAAGAGCACACAGCTCCATCCACTCATCAGTCAACTCCCTCACAGTCTTACCTGACAAGTTATACATGTACGACAGTTCAGTGCAAATATGTCCTTCCAGCTCACACACCAACTAGTCATGTGAAATGTACAATTCGATGGGCTTTTATATATTTATAGTTATGTGCAGACATCATTGTATAACTAATTTTCATACCTCAAAAAGAAATCCTGTACCTGTCAGCCATTAAGACCCTATCTGCTGAAGCAACCACTAATCTACTCCCTTAATGATCCACCTGTTCCAGATGTTTGATATAAATGGAATCATACATGTTTGATTTAATGATGGGCTTCATCCTCTTCACTCAGTACATTTTCATGTTTCACCCATGCTGGAAATGGATCAATACTTCATCCCTTTTTTATGGCTGAATAGCATCCAGTGGCATAGATATATCTTGTCTGATTTATCTGTCATTCACTGATGGACGTTTGGGCTTTCACACCTTCTGACCATTATGGATAATCATGTTATGAAGTTCATGTACAAGCTTCGTGTGGCCTGTGTTTTCATTTCTCTCGAGTACATGTCAGGGGTGGAACAGCTGGGCCACTGCTAATTCTCTGGTTGATCCTTAGAGGAAGTGCCATTTCACATTCCCTCCAACAGAGAATGTGGAGGGCTCCAACATCTCCCGTCCTCCTGGCCAACTCATGTTACTGCCTGATGTGCATGTGTTTGTGTGATGCTCGAGGGATCCCTGAGCTTGGGAGACGCCCTCTGAGCATAAAAGAGTGAGTGCCGACCCTGTAGTGGATATTGTTCCCCTTAATCTTTCACCTTCCTACGGATTCAGCGTGGCTGTATCTAGGCGATAGATAAAATACCGAGTTTCCGCAGTGTATCCCCTCCCCTATCAGAAATCACCGGCCCTTGCCCTCCTCCACCTGCCTTCATTTTCTGACCTTGTGTCGTCTTCTTCCCTTGGATCCCAATTCATGCTTAAAGGCTTCCCACTTTTGAAACATTTTGTGCCTTGCTCCATTAGTCCTAACACGATCCCCCCCGACACACCACGGGCGAGCATTCGGCTCCGCTGCACCAAACAGCACTGAGGCTTCCCTGCCTGCCCACCGCACCCCTCCCCTGCCACAGACACACTCACACGCAGAGAAGGAACAAACCCCGTCACCAGGGAGAGGAGGGTGAACAAGCAGGGCTGTGTTCAACTGCAGTATTTAGACCACCTCAGGAAATCGGTAAGTATGGTGGACTGAATTATTTCACAAAATGAATTCAAAATTTGAATATTTTATTATCTACTCAAACTGAGTGTCGTATTTCCTCTTTTGAAAACCATTATCACTGATAGAATTCTTTCTCAATGGAATTATCATTGACCTCTGCCCAGCGAATCTGTATTGACACAAGTCACAAAGGAACCTTGCCAGGTGCCCCTCTGCACGGCCCCATGGCGACCAAGGCCACTTGCATCCGAGCTGCGCTGAGCAAAGGGAGGACTCCGGAAACAAAGAACGCCATCCTAACCCATGAGAAAACAGCGCCACGACATTTCCCAAGGAATATTCTTTGGAGTCGTAATTCCAGAGGACCCTAATAGGTATTAAATAACAAAAGAACCCTGCGCTCAAACAAGCTTATAAATCACTGATTAAACACAGTTTCAAAAGGTTTTTTTTTTACTGCAGCTTTTTTTGGGTAACTTTTAATACTGCAATGTGAATTATGAATCTCCAGCAGGAGAATATAATATGCAATGTTTCCCAAATTCATCTGACCACAGAAAGCATATTTTAAAGGCTCTGTAGGAGGACCGTGTTTCCATGGAACACACTTTACACTATATCACACACTAGTAACAGAAACTGGAGACAGAGTTCAGGGCCCTTTCCAGGGAAAGCGAGAAGGGCTGCGCCCTGTGTGCTCGTATCTGAGTCCAGCCACTCTTCTCCTTCTGTGTGCTATGTTTGCATCATGTGTAAGATACACATAATGCAGTCCAATTGCTTGAACAGAATCGATACACTGACTTTTAAACTTCATGAGGAATTATCGTATTAATATATACCTTTGTTTCAAATAACTGTGCTTTGTAAGGAAATATTTTTTCCACCATGCATTTTAGAATATTCTTCCTGATTCCTGGGGTTTCTGCGGTGCCACTCACAGAGCAGGACTGAGGCAAGAGACATTGTGACCTGGGTGTGCCCAGTCACCAGGCCTCAGATGTCGCCCAGGAGGGGAGGACAGATCCCAGACACAGGGGAAGCGCTTCTCTTCCTTTGTGCAGAGCAGCCAGCAAAACTCTGGGTCTCAGTGCTGGCTGCCAGTGTGGCCTCCAGTATGGAGACATCGGACTCACTCTCCGTGCCTGAGCCTGGCCAGAAACAGGGTTTCCAGTTCTGACCAACCCAAAGACATCCATGCAGAGCAACACGGAATTTTATCAAATTCATGTACTGGGAGTTGACACAAAACTGGGCAGAAAGTCCAACATAATAAATGACTCAGTTTCTTTGGCAAAGTTTCATGAAGTGAGTGGCTTTGAACAACAGAAATGTATTCCCCTATAAGCTGGGGGCCAGAACTCTGAAATCAGTGTCTGAAGACCCGTGATTACTCTGAAGACCCCAGCAGAAAAGGCTCCCTGACTCTTCACAGCTCTGAGGTTCCTGGCACTACACGGCGTCCTGCTCCACCTGTGTCACCAATGCCTGTGGCGTTCCTCCTGTGTGTCTCTGTGTTCCAGCTTCCCTCTTCTTACAGGGACATCAGTCCTTGGACTAGGGAGCACCCTAATGTGTGTGACCACATCCTAACTCATTCACATCTGCTAAGACACCGTTTCCCAGTAAGGCTTCATTCACAGGTTGTTACTTGAATATATATTTCTGGAGGGGGCATAATTCAACTCAGTATAATCACCAAGGGAAAGACTTTAAGAATCTTGATAACAAGAGCCCCCCAAAAAAGAAAGAAAGAAATATAGAGGAAGAAACTTAATAGTGATTGCTCATAAATGTTCATGCGTGTTCAGAAATGCATCTAAACGTGTTCAAGGTGGAACCGTGGACGGAAGGCACCATGGGAGAAAGCCCAGGCACCCAATCCGCCCACTGAGTTCCCACGTGATGAGCCCACATTGAGCGTGCCGGTAACGACGCCCACATGTCCTTTGCTTGGAGTCCAGATCGAAGGTCACATTCACCTGAGCTCCACCCCAAGAAGCTCAAATCTAAAGTGCCAGGCTTAGTTAGAGCACCAGACCTCGGGCAGGATGGCGCAGGTGGAAAGGGCACAAAGGACATCTCCAGGAGCGGTCCAAGACCTGGAGTACATGAGAAACAGTAGGAAGAAAGAATGACGGTGTGGGGGAGGGGAACCAGGGCTGCAGGAGAACCAGAGAACCCTATTCTGGACCAGTTTCCTGAACCTGCAGGTCTAAGGCCAGTACCAACTCAGTGTGTTCAAAAAATACGGTGAGTAATTAAATTAAAAGTAACTACAGTGAAAGACACATTGCCATGAGTCCCCTCAGAACCCTCCCCCTTGCTTCAAACATGCTTATCCCGTTGTTCTGGTCCCCTTCTGAAGCAGTTCGGGAAGCCCTCTTTTTGCGTATCATTAGTTGTGTAATGGGCTGCCCTGGTGTCTGGCTATCTGTACAGAACACTGATTTTCACGGACATTTTGACTTTGGGAGGAGCTACCCAAGTCACCCAGTGCCAGATCCGGTGAACAAGGTGGATGAGGACACGCGTAATGTTTTATTTCACAGAAATTGCTGTAAACATTTTAGAATCAACTCAAGACATCAAGGCAGCCATGAAAAAGTGCTCACTAAAGAAGATTTCTGGAACTGCTTCGGAGAGTTGGCAAGTGTGTTAGAAGTGAAGGGAGAATTTTGAGGGACATTAGAGGCAGTGTGTCCTTTTTTTGCGGGGTGCTGGGGATCGAACTCAGGGCCTTGCACTTGCTAGGCAAGCGCTCTACCACTTGAGCTAAATCCCCAACTCCGGCAGTGTGTCTTTTACTGTAATAAAAATTAACAATCACCGTATATTTCAATCACACCACTGGGTTTGGGGCTGTGGCGCCGGAGGAACCTCACGGGATTCGTGTGGCGTGGGGCCCGTCTTTGAGGCCCTGCTGTTCCTCTTGATGTCAGGAATGGGCTCAGCATCGAGGCTGGAGTGGGGACACCTTGCGACTTGGCTCGTGGTGCTGCTGTTTCACACTGCCAGACTCTGCATGCACAGGGATGTCTTGGATGCCAGCCTGACGGTCCCAGGACAGAGAGGGCCCGGGGAGGATGGAGGGCGACAATCCAGCGATCCACTGTCGGCACCTGGGGCTGCCAGGAAATTCCACTGCACTTTGTGAGAACCAACCAGGCTCTTCCAGCACCGCGTGCCCTGAGCTCGGTGATGCAGATTCAGTTGAAATAAAAGGACACCTGTCCCCTACCTGAGGCAGAGGGGTGGGAGCAAATGATCGAGAGGGGAGCCAGGACTGAATGAAGGTCCCAACTGTCCCCTCATGGGCGGCCAGAACCTCCAAGAGCTTCAGAGTGCTGTGAACTACGCAGAATGCTGAACATACACACACAGAGTGACTCTTATCTGTCTGAAGGTTGTTGTCTCCCTCTTATCTGTTTTATGTACCTGGATTCTGGACAAGATTTTCGTTTGCTGTTTACATTATTTTTTTTGAAAACCATTAAGTCCAGAAAAACAGACCACCTCTGATCATGTGAGACACAGCAAGGTGGTAAACACAGGACTGAAAACACAAGGGAATGAGTGAGTGTGCGAGCAGCGGGAGGGGAGGGGTGTCCGACAAACAGAGCAGACAGAGCCCAGGGAGGCGGCTGTCAGAGAAGGTGGAACCTTCAAGAAGCAGCCTGGAAGTCAGGTGCTCCCGCTGTGAACTTTGGCTTAGCTGCGCGGACTCACAAAGTGGGAGGCCGGGCAATCCCCGGGTGGTGGCTGGCCACCTTAAGCCACACAGTCCCAAGGAGGATGTCGGTGGGTGAGCATCAGGGTATTTGAGGCAGGAAGTTGATTTTTGCGTATTATCCTTTTAAAAACAATTCTTCCCCTCCCTAGGCATCTCTAGCAGACCAAAGCCCCCGGGCATCCATGTCCTGGAAGGAGGCAGGATTCTGCTGTGCTGCCCACGGTCACTGCGGGCTCCAGGGCGATGGTGCAGTGGGCCGCGTTCCGGCAGGTCCCCTGGACCCTGGCTCATATGTATCTTGCCTGTCGGTCAGACAAGGAGGAAGGAGCATCCCCGACTTGGGGGTTGAGAGAAACAGACCAGCGCTCACGGGGTGCTCGCTAAATGAAGATGAGCCTCCAGAGAGCTGGCTCCTTGGCCCTAAACATTCATACCCTGTGCCCTTGTGACCTGATCCCCTCAAGTGAACCTTCAAGGGCCTTTCCTGGACAAGGGACAAGTGATGTCTGTCCCACATGGCCTGCTGCCGTTTCTCCTGGATTCTGATTCCTCCCCCAAGAAGCATTGCAGTGAGCAGGCCATCAAGCGGGATAAACGGTTGAGGTCTGGACTCTGCAGTGCTTCAAGGTCACCCACCAGCTCCGTGGCTATCCTGGACCCCTGAGTCAGCTGCCCCATGCCACTTCCTGGCCTCAGGCCCTGCCCGTAGCCCTTGGCTTGGGAGTCCTGGGTGCCAAGTCATATTCTCTTTCTTTCTTAGGCTCAGTGCAAACAAAGAGCGAAGCATAGCACACTCCAGGTGGCACAGGTTCTGGGCACGCGCAGGGCCGGCCCCATGAAGCTGTCCTTCTGCAGTCAGGGGTTGGCAGGTTTTTCTGCTAAGTGCCAGATTCATGGGTCTCAACTACCCAACTTTCCTTTGGGACAGGAAGACAGCCACAATGTGCAAATGAATGAGCAGGCAACGTTCCAATAAAACTTTGTTTATAAAAACAAGCAGTGGGCCATTTGGATATGAGCTGTGTCTTGCCAAGCCCTGCTTTAAATTAAATCTGAACTTCTTTCTGAGGTGGGCATCTCCCCCTTATCTTTCTAACCCCATGCCTGGCAGGGCTATCTAAACCGGCGCATAGTGAGGCCACTGCTCTGAGGTTCATGTGGAGCTCCCAAACAAACTACAACAATCGTCTGGTTAAAACTGATTCTCAGGGAAGCAGCCAATAACTTAAAATTCAAGTATGTCCCTTATACTAAAAAAGAAGTTTAACTGTAACTGGATGTTCCATCCTGTTTTATTTTTTCCGACTCTGAGAGCCCCAGGTACATGTGACCTTGGCTTGGGAAGTATCATGTGGCCGGCGCCAGTCTGGATGCAGACAGGCCCCTGAGGACAGCCAGAGGGGCGTGGTCTCTCCCACTGAGCCCATCGCAGATTTAGCTGGGCTAAAAACGGAGAGGACGAAGGTCACCGTGAGAGAGTGGGGTGGGGCACAGCTCCTGCGACTTCAGGGGACAGTGCCCTGGGGAGCCCAGCCAGGCCAGGCCCACAGAGCGGCTGGCCTCAGATGGCCCCAGGAGCTGCAGGTGGCCTTGGCTGCCCCAGACAGGAGCACAAGATGTCCTGCCCATTGCATGGGCCAGCAGCAGCTGCTAGCAAGAGGGCTGCAACCCCAGGAAGCAACTGCCCCCTGCATAAGCTCTGTTTGTACAGGAAAAAACCTGTGGCTGTGCCAAGCCTTACACCACTCTTATCAGTGTCCCGCTTGATTACTCCAATCCCTGGTGCCCGTGGTTGGAAACTTAATGATTAATAGCTGGTATATTACAAATACGTTACCAGATTTGTAATATACCAACAAGAAAACCACACATTTCATGAGGATAAAAACTTCTAAACAATTAGAACAATACTGTGTAGAGAGGGGGCTGTTCCAATTCTCTTAGGGAAACTGAGGCACTGGGAGAGTAAACATTACACACAGGTGGACACACACAGTAGGAAGGCAGGCAGATAGTTTGTTTTGACCACTAATTTTGTTTTATTTTCCAGTGCTAGTGATCAAGAAAGCTCTCTACCACTGAGCCACGTTCCCCAGCATGATATTTGCTTATTTTTTATTATTATGGAAATTTTTGAAAATGTAAAATAAAGGAAAAAAGACTACTGAATTCAATAACGTCTTGCTTCTGGCATACTTTTACTTTCTAGAGTATTTTCTATGCACAGGAATATTCATACACATGTATGCGTGTATATGATCACCCTTAGCTGGGCGCAGTGGTACGGAGCTGTAATCCCATCGCAATGGGAGGCTGAGGCAGGACTGCAAGTTCAAGTCCTTCCTGGGCAACTTAGCGAAACCCTGTCTCACGGTAAAAAGATCTGCGGATGTGGCTCAATGCAAAAGCTGGGTCCAGTCCCTAGTACCCAGGAGGAAGGAAAGGAGGGGAGAAGAGAAGAGAGAAGAGAGGGGAGGGAAGGGGAGAGGAGGGAAGAGAGAGAGAAAGAAGGAAAAAGGGGAGGGGGGGAACTCTTGTTAAAGATACCTGTTTAACCAAGTTGAGCGCCTGCCCCCTTAAGATGCGCGCTGTGCCAGGCGCTCTGTGAGGGACACTGCTCTTACTAGAGCTGGGGTGCACCCGGGCGCACAGTGCCAGGAGGCTGTCTGGACAGTGCCCAGGACTTGGTCAAGGTGCAGAAACGCTAACAAGGCACCCAGCAGCATCGCCCAGTGTTTGAGGCTCAGTGAGCACCAGACTCAGCCCTCACCCTGCCTGCTGTCCTGGCCAGGCAGCCCGTGAGCAGGAGAGCGAGCCAGGCTCCATGGGTGCTGGCCCAGAGCCTGCTCAGTCAGGTCGGGGAGGTGGAAATCCCTGCCGACCTGCTGGCGGCTTGTGCCTGCACTCGGCTCAGCTTCGGCGGAGAGAACAGCAGTGCCGGCCGCTGCCCGTTCTGCCTCCCTCCTGGCTGTCACTGCCCTTTCCTGCCTGGCCTTTGCTGTCCTGGCCTGGACCAGAGCAGCAAGTGCCTCCTTTAGCCGGCCCACAGGGGACAGAGCTGTCTCCCCATCTCCAGGCCCAGGGGCTTCCACAGAAGTGACTCCAGGAAAAAAGCGGCCACGCAAGCTGTCTCGGGGCCAAAGGTCATGACCAGGCCACTGCAGCCAGCACTGTGCTGGGAAACAGAGAAGGGCTGATTCCCAGGCATCGGTCACCTTTCATTCCGGAATTCACCGTTGTTGGGGACAATAGAAGGCAGACAGCAGGACAAATGAGTGGGCGGGAGTGGAGAGGAAAGAAAAACCCTCCAGAGAGGACAAGCTGCCGGGGTATTTAAGTTCATGACCGGACCGGACAGGCTGATGTGGCACGGAGATGTAGACAAGGCTCAGCAGCAGGCTCACTGAGCTCAGAGATCCGGAATGCGGAGCCCGCGCGCATGGCAGATGCCCAGCAGTGTGACACCCATCCCTGTGCTCCGAGTGTCCGGATACACTCATCGCAACCGGGTTCTCCCTCTGCTCCTTGCTTAACTCCGAGCTCAGGACTGAGAAGCAGTTCTGTCCGGGGAAGCCCAGACACAGGCCTACGGCAGCCACCGCCGGCGGGCCCGCCTTTCCACCCAGCCTGGCCTCCGCTGCTCCCCAGCCACCTGTGCTCTGGAAGCCCAGCAGAGCCTGAGAGGTCAGCCCTCTGGGGGCGGGTGGGGACTTGGGGGTGAACTCCGCACTCGGACACCTCCCCCGTCCCCAGGGGAGGGTGCGGCATGCTCTGGGGGCCCCGGGTCCTGGGCCCGCTAAATGTCTTTACTCTCTTCTCTGCAGATCTCTTCCAGAAAGGTTGTCCCCGAACAGAGACGGCTCCGCCCACACCCTCTGCCTCCTCCTTCGGCGAGTTTACTGCAGCCCAGCATCTATTTTTCTGGTGGGTTCCCTTTCTTCAGAAGCAACCCAGGGGACCATGAAAAGTGTCCCCGGTGGAAAAGCCGCAGGGCTGCCTGATGTGCTGACTATACAATAAATCGCTCTACTGTTTATTTCATTGATGGCGTCTGGAACAAATCGCAATATTTAATGCACAATTATGGTCTCAATAAATCGTTACCAGATGGCTGGGGAAAACAGCATTAAGTGGAAACTAGAAAGGATCAGATTTTAATGAATGTTTGTTTCCTTTGCCTTGTTTTCTTCACAGATTCTAACTGAATCTGTGGCTCAAGCAGTGCTCAGCTGAGGGGATGAGAGTGCACATAAATGCACAGCCATCTGTGTGTGTTTACTGCACACACATGCACACGCAGTGAGCAGCATGAACACCAGGACACGCATACTCTGCTCCTCAGCATGCATGGTGGACTGTGCACGGTGACAGGCTGTGTGTGATATCATATTCAGCATCGTCATGCAAGATGATGCTCATCCCATCTTATAGATGGAAGAACCGAGGCTCTGGGTGAATTGGGACAAGTAAGTAAATTGTCCTGGGTCACCCACAAACACAGTGATGGGGACAATGAGTGAGTCACCTCTCCGAGGTCTGGGGATGTGTGCTTGTCACTAGCCACCCTGCCTTTCCCTAAAGGAGGATGAGTATCCCTGATAGACAGAAGCCAGAGAGTGCACGCCCTAGAGAAAGTGCAGGCAGAGCCTCAGTCTCCACAGAAACAGCTCCCGGGCTCCTGGGCTCCCGGGCTCCCGGGCTCCCGGGCTGCAGGTGTCCCACCAGGCTCACAGGTCATGTCTAAGAGACACCATCCCTAACTCCCTGTTGGATTCCTCCAGCTCCTGTCTCACATTGCCCGCTCACTGTGGCCACGTGTCTGTTTAATAATTGTCTAACCAGCCCTGCAACATGACTGCACAACCTCCTTATCTGCCTCTTCACAAGAGGAATTTAACTACTTGCCCAAAGAAAGAATGGGGGATGTTTGTCTCTCCCTTGCTGGCTGCTACACCAGGGAGCCTTTTGGGTACTACTGTAGACACCGTCCCTGTGATCCCAGTAGTAACAGCACTACTCAGGCCGTAGCCCGCCGCTCCGTGATGTCCCAGGTCCCGGGGACCTCGGAGAGTCCTCAGTGAGTCCTGCCTTTGGGATTCATAAGGACACACAGGGGAAGTGGCCACGTTGGCAGGGAAGTGCTCACTGGCACCGTGGACGGAAGGAGCTGTGGCGGCGTTGGTGCAGGGTCTGGATCCTGTCCCGCCTTCGGGCTCTTGCAGAAGGTGTGTGATGAGGCGCCTGGCTTTATGCAGCAGCAGGCGCAGGGGAAAGGACAGGCGCTGGGGGCCTGGGGACACCAGGTGGCTCTTGGTTCTGCCGCCCCCAGGCACGCTTGGCAGGTGTGGCTGGAGGTACACTCCTCACCTTCTGTTTAGAGGACAAACAACAGCAGAAATCACCCTTGTTTTCTGCAGCTAAAAGGTCTCCAAAAGTTCCAATTGTCTCGCCAATGCCAAGCATGTGCACAATCCTTATTTCTGTAACGGTCTCCAGAGGAAGCAATGTTATGGTCATTCCCACTTTACAGATGCTGACAGGAAGGTTGAGAGAGGCCACATGACTCGGGCAAGCTGCCCAGTCAGCAGGTGGCGGCTGAGGTCAGACCTGAGCCCTGGTATCTGGCACTCACAGTGGGGCTCTCAGCCAGAGGAATCCACATCTCCCGGGCATCTGCAGAGAATGCTGAATCTGGGCCCTACACAGACCCCTGAGTCAGGCTGCCCCGGAACAAGATCCCGGGTGACTTTCTGCACACTAACTGCTCCAGACCCCACGCTCCCGGCCGCCGCGCCAAGCTCCCTCTCCCGAACCCTCACTTCCCTCGCGCCTGGCTCCTCCTCCCGTCCTCCCAGACCTGCTTGAGGTGTTCTGCTGGGTCCTGGGACTGAGCCTGAGGTAAAAATGTTCCTCTGACCTGAAATCCACGTCACTCAAAGTGGGCCAACAACAGAAAATGCTCTCAGCTGAAAGGGATTATCTACTAAGAAATGATAGTAATGATATATTCAAGTCAATGTTATCTGACTTTAAACTCCAGGGAAATGCCAGATTGCCTTGTGTTAATTTGCTTCAGACCAAAGCAGCACCTGTCACAGATTCTGGAATTATACCAGACGCTTCATGCAAAATAAATAGCAGTGGAGTTTTGGAGGAGGAAGGGGAGGAGGAGGAGGAGGAGGAGGAGAAACAACCTAAGAAACAAACCAAAAGACAAACCAAAACAGCAGCCATCTCAAAGGCATCTCCAAAAGCCAAATCTGAGACAGTCTGAGCAACGGAACAACGGTACCAGTGAATGCTAACCAACAGAATACAGCACACATCGTCAGTGTAGACTGCTCTAAAGAAATCACGAAGCCATCCTGAACTTTACCTTGCAGTGGATCTGTGGTTAATAAATGCAGAATGCCTAGAAGGGAGAACCCAGGAAGTTGCCATTCTGCAAACCAGTCAGGGCTGCTGCCAGCAAGAATCGCTGATGCATGTTAATCCTGGAGGGCAAAAGGGGGGATGAGAAACTGGTTAGGTGGTGGGTCTTGAGTTATCTCCCCACAAGACGGTCCTTCAAGGCAAAGGAGAAGCGGGGCAGTGGAGAAGTGCCGGCAGGGTGCCGGCAGACACCACCGTAACCGAGGAATTCAGACCTCCTGACATCGTGCACCGAGGCACGATAGGTAGCACTTTTGTTGGATTCTTTCCCAAAATACACAATCTTAACCTAATGAGAAAGCATGGAAAAACCCAAACTGAGGTACAGCCTATTAAAAAACAAAAATCAGGCCAATACTCTGAAAAATACCACTGAGGTCATGAAACATGAAGACCTGCCTGCCACGGAAGACCAGAAGGGAATGTGGGCACTAAAGACCGTGCGGGAGCCTGAGCAGGAGGAGGGGCTCAAGGGACAGATGGGCGGGGTCCTGCTCCGTAGGGTGGGGTCGGCAGAACTTCCTGGCCTGCGTCCTACCTCAGTAGGAGCATCTTAACATCTGAGGTGCTGGGAAAAGGGATTCAGAAACTCCAGGTAGTCTTTTCACAGTGATCTTGAAGGTCTAAAATTATTTTAAAAGAAGAATTTAAGAAAAATGTGTTTCATAGGAGCAGACTCAAGAGCCGCCAAACAGAATGGTCTACAGAGCCTCCCGGGAGCGACGGGGCATCAGCAGATGGAGGAAGTGTGACAGAAGCCCTCACAGAATTGCTGGAAACTAATTTGAGTTATGCCATTAAACAGATGTGCTCCGTGGGGCATGGACAACTTTTTACGTCTTAAATGTCTAACCTGCTGCCGCATCAGATGTCATTGAATTAATTATACAGAGTTATCAACAGTGGTGACATAATAAGCCATGGCACATCCATACATCATGACAAGTCACAGCGGAGGCTGGCAGGCAGTGGAGGGCGCTTTCCATGGTCCGGATCAGATGGGCTTGACAGGGCATCTGACGACGCCACGCACTTGCCCAAGGCACCGTCTCTGTGTGCAGAAACGAACATGAGCTCATTATACCCAGTAGAGGAGATCCATATCTACAGTCATCAGGACTGATTAATTATAAAATCTCATTATTCTCATGTGAATAATGCCAGGCATATATGTGGTATGCATTATTCCTACTCTTTACACACTGAAATATAGTATTCTGTTTAAAGAAGGATCTAAATGTGTGTGAATATTTTATGCAGAATGTTAAAAGAACAAGGTTTGTGTATATAAATGTGAGAATAAGTAATTGAGATAGAGATAGATGATAGGTAGGTAGATAGAAAAATAGATAGATGAGAAACATATATACTGGGAAAATATACTTAAAATTAATAAGCTACAAGGGAGAAAGGTGGCACATTGTGCTTTTTAAAGAACTAAAACAATGACGAAAACAACAATGAAATTTCTTCCATGACCATAAAAGCCACTCTTTCAAAATCATTTCTTTGTTGCTTATTTATGGGGCACTATAGATAACTCTTATTCTTATAGAACTTTATTCTATAGAAGAGCCTAACACAAATTCAAGCCAAAGGCAGCCTTTTTTAATGGTTAATGCCTGTCTCTTCAGTTAAATCATAGGAGCACTAGATGTACACCTTAATAAATACTTGTTGAATGAATAAATGACTAGGTGACTAGGAAAAATCATACGTATCTTTGTATTGGAATAAGAGTTAATACAGAAGAAACTAACACGAAAATAATCTATTAAAAACAGAAAACCTTGGGGCTGGGGATTTAGCTCAGTGATTAGATTGCTTGCCTTGTAAGCACAAGGGCCTGAGTTCGATCCCCAGCACCACCAAAAAAAAAAAAAAAAACTTAGAGAAAACAGAAAACCTTGAACGCAGAACTTAGACCCTTACACAGAGAAATTTAAGTTCAATTGCTCTACTTTCTTTCCTTATACTCATTCATCATCCTTCTTCCTTCCATTCACCTACCTTCTTTGCTTCCTTCCTCCCTCCCTCCCTCTCTCCCTCCCTTTCTTCTTTTCTTTCTTTCTGCCTAAAGGAAACTGGAAGGGCAGATGGCAAATCCCAACCACAAACACCAGTGCCTCTGGTCGCATAGCTGGGCTGGTACTCGGCCAGTCTGGGAAAGTCCTACTGGTCTGCAAACAGCTTCTGCAGAGAACTGAGGTGCTCATGTCCTGCTCAGCAGCTCTGGGGTACCTGCCTCTTTGGTGGTGTTTGCTACCACCGCAGGGGACTGGGTCGGGGCAGACACCTGGCCGGGTTCAGACAGCTGTTCAGCTGGAGCAGTGCAGGCCAGACGAGTGGAGACAGCTCACAAGAGCCAAGAGAAGTGGCGAAGGAGGAAGACAGGCAGGCGGGCAGGGGCACACAGAGACAGAAAAGACACGCTTCCTGCTGCTGGGACTCCCCCACCAAGGCCCGGTGCATCCCTGGGGTCCTGGCAATCCTAAAGCCCTCGATCCTGAAAGCAAGTGCAGCTTTCTTGGGTCAGCATCCTCCAGTTTCTTTCCTTTCTTGCAGTTCCGGAGTCAAAGTGCACAGGACGCTGGTGGCCTGTACCTGCCCGGCCCGCCGCTGGGCCCTTGGTGTCTCCCCTCGGCACTGCTGGGCCAGCCGGAGGTCGGTCCTGCCCCCGAGCCCAGCCTGCCCCCAGCCCTTGGCCTGTGGCTCCAGACTCACCTCCCGGCTTCAGCCGTGGTGCTCACAGCCTTGACTCTGACAAGTGTCCCGCCCAAATGACAACGCTATAGCCCAGGACATTTTGGGGTTAAGAAGACATTTGCCACCTACTTTAAGCTCAACCTTTAAGGCTTGTGGGGACTTGGTGAGACACAGAGGCCCCTGAGGAAACACGCACCCTTGCTCACCAAAGCCCCCGGAGAGCCTTCCTAACTCATCCATCACCTCCCTGGCGGATCTCTCCTCACCCACATCCGCCCAGCACCTTGGCCTCCAGACAGGGGCCCGCCTGACACTTCCAGCTCCAGCCGACTTGGAACTCGATTGGCAGGATTTTTAGTTTTAATTTTGTTTTTGTCTTACAGTACTGGTGATCGAACCAGAACTTTCACACTGAGCCACTTCCCTAGGCCTTTTTTGCTTTTTATTTGGAGACAGGATTACTAAGGCTGTCCCTGGGTGCCCAGGACCCTCGGGATCGGGGACGATGCAGATGCCTGACCCAGGACACGTGCTCCTCAGCTGGTCACTGCTAGCGTCAGGTGAGGATGCTGCTCTGGTCCCAGGTGGACCTGTGGGAAAGGTCATGGCCTGGGGGTGTGGGGGTGTGGGGGTGTGGTAGGATTTTCCATACCCTTCAGAAGTACCCAGTTCAGTACCTCCAATCTGCAGAAATTCTCATCGTTTCCAGCCTATTGATGGCAGCCTTTCTATTTTCCAGAGAAAGAGCAGATTTTTTTTCCTTTTTTCACATTTTTTTGATCATGGATTTGGGCAGGGGAGGGAGGAGTTAAATCCTCCCGCCTTGTAGGAGAAGCCCATGCCCGTATTTTTAAATCCCTAATTAAAACATGTCAGGATCAGCCACCTTCAGAGCCTGCAGTTACATTCTCTAATAAGATCGTCAGTGCAGCTCGTGGATGATAAATGATTTTATCAGCATTATCAGATTACACGGAAAGAATGCAGGAGCCCTTTATCTGCTGCCTAAGAGCAGGCGCACGTCCTGCGGGGAGTCTGGGCTCTCTGCCTTTCAATCCATTTCTAATTATCCTAAAAAATGACCAGACTAAGGACACTGAGCGGGCCAGTCCCTCCCTCGTATTAATTTAGGTCCACTGCCATGCTGTCTCCGAATCTGTCTCTCTCTAAGCAGAAGACTGAGCTGCAGAGTCCTACAGCACCATGCAGAATTTCAAGATCACACATTCCCAGGTTCATGCAATGTCAAGCGAATTCATTTATCTTAAACAGTTAATTAATCACAGAGGCGGTCTGCTGTGTAGCTGAGCCCAGTCCTGCATCACAACTTCAATTTCGCCAAATCTGAGCTGTGGAACTTGGTTGGGCAAATTCTACTCCCTTCTGGGATTCAGTCTTCTAGCTGTAAAATGGGGAGAAGATCGTATTTACTCTGCGAGCGACTTTGAGGGCCATAATGTATGCAAAGCACTTGGCAGAGTACCTGGCCTCATGGGAATGTGTCATAATTATGGACCAGCACTGTTTTTTGTGCCGTTGGTGAGACTTGGAAAGTAGCAAGTGCAGGGTTTGAGTTTCGCAGCTTCAGACTCCATCAAAAAACTAACTGAGGAAAGTGTTCACAAACAGCTGGATTCTCAGGGTAACCGTGAGGAGTGGGAGTGAAGAGACATGGCAGGAAACATGATGACAGGGAAGCGTGGATATCTTTGAAATCACCACCCTGTTATGAAGAACTCAGAGAGAAGGAAAGGAAACCAATATAAGAGTGTGTTAGCAAGATGCCTACTGCCTCAGTCTGTTCTTTGTTGCTGTAGCAAAATACAAGAAACTGGGTAATTTAAAGAAGAAAGAGGCTGTTCTGGATGTACAGGTCTAGAGACTGGAAGTCCAAGAGCACAGTCCCAGCAAGAGCCTCACATTGCTTCAACACATGGTGGAAAGCAGAAGGGCAAGCAGGTGTGTCCAAAGAGGGAAAAGGACGGAGAGACCAACCTGCTTTATAACAGCCCACTCCCATGAGAACTAAGCTAGTCCCACAAGAACTGCATTAATCCATTCGTGTGGGTAGAGCCACATCTAATCACCTTTTAAAAGGTCCCACCACCTTTCAAAATCATTACATTGGTAATTAAATTTCAACATGAGTGTAGGTGGGGATGAATCATGTATAAATCATAGCACCCACCAAGGGAAATGGAGACTGGATCCTGCCTGGGAGCCTGTAAAGAGTATGCAGGATGCCCCTTGGGATTGCTCTCCAGGGGTCCAGGCAAAGGGGTCCTCCATGGCAGCTCCTTCCCCCTTGGTGGAGGGTGTACTCCTAGCAAGATGACAGACCCCAGGCAACATGTCCCCACTGGGGGAGCCCTAGGCAGAACATGAGACACTTCCTGTGCAGGGATCTCTGATAAACAGAACCTGGGGGCTCAGTTTGATGCCCCCTTACTGAAAACAGAAGATATAAGCTAAGTAGTGCAGGCTGAACAGCTGAGACAGGCAAGGTCCTCCCTGGAGATACAAGGGGTGGGAGTTAGGATCAGTTCTATGCTGCAGGGGCAGCGAGGATGAGGTGGTCAGAGTCCGTAGTCATGACCTGAGTCGTGGTGCTAAAGAGGGAGCCAAGGGAAGAAACCAAACACCAACGATTCAGGGAATTCACGAGACCAGGAAACTGGCAGTAGCTGCAAGAGCTTCCCAAGTTCATCACCCTGGTATTCCCTTCTGTAGCTGGGGACTCACTGCCCAGGCTCCCAAGAACATCACAATACCTGCAGAGGAATGTTAGCCATCCCACGAAATCTGGGCAATGCTCGACTGTGGTCTGAGGTGGTGGCTTACAACTCCAGGTCTAACGCTATGACCTCAACCAAAACCGTAGAGCTACAAAACAGCTCATTAAGTCTACGTCCCTCCCTCCTTGTGTCACCAAACAGTGTCCTGATAAGTCTTAGTGGATCCAAGGTGAAAACTCAATCCAGGCATCATTTTCAGAAGTCCAATACTACAGCCATGATTAGCTAATAAAATTCCTAGTGGCCTGCTGATTAGTTTCTTGAGTTTAAATTTCCATTTTTACTGCAATTCATCTTTGTCTGAGTCTAAAGCCATTTCCTTCCGGCTCTAGTTAATCTGAATAAAGGACATCGGCACTGTGGACAGGTAAAGATCATCATATTTCTCACATCTGCAGGGGACCGAGGTCACTGCTCCCCAAGTTGCCCCTCCAGTGCTGATGGCCCTGGCCTAAACCTGCCCCTCTGTGCCGGCATCTAAGGAGTGTAGATGAGGGCAGCCAAGATGGTGAACTGCCTGGCAATTAAGGGTTTGGTTGGTCTGGCTCCACGGCGCCTGATTCCCTCGAAGTTTCTATGACAGATTAAGTGTTTACAGCTTCCCACTGCCACTGCAACCTCGTCTTCCTTCAAGCCTGCTGTTAAGCTGTCAGTATAAACAATGGCGCTGCCTTGGGCTGCCCTCCATGTCCATCAGTCTCAGAAAAGCAGACAGCTATTGTCACCATTGGCCACACTCCCATCCAGGGCAGTGTTGTTTCTTTCCTCTGTGTGGTCCTCATCTGGCTGAAAAAGATTTTCCAGAAACCCATGAACTTTCCATTCCAAACGAAGCTAGTCGGTTTCTCCTCCCATTCTCTCCTTAAAGATCCTTCCCAGTCTGAAATATCCAGCCCTTCCACTAGCCAAGGCAACAGGGGTGGTTAGTTCTAGAAGATTCCATGCCAAGAACTCAGGACCTCGACCCAGACACACAGCCCTCAGGAATTCCCTTGGAAGTGCTCTGGGCCCTGGCCATCATTTTTAGCATCTGCTTCCTTCAGGCCATTACTTCTGAAGAACTCTCTTTGCCTACACACAGCCCAGGACACAACCACAACCATACCTAAGAATGTGCCTGGACCAGCTTCCTTGGGATGCTTGCAATGAGTTGCCGTCAGAGGCCATTGGAGGAAATATCAGATTTGGAGGACCTAAAAGAGAGCAAGGCGGTCACAAGGGCACAAGGTGGTGCAGTTCCTTCCATGCTTATTTGGCCTACCCAGGAGCCGCTGGTCACGTGGCTCATGAATACCTGACCTATGGTGAGTACAAATTGAATTGTGCTGCATGCAAAGAGCCAAATTTGGAAGACAACATAAGAAAAAAATATAAAGTATTTCACTAATAATGTTTATATAGGGTATATGTGGCAGCGATAATATTTTGGATAGACTAAGTTCAATGAAATACATTATTAAAGTTGATTTCACCTTATTTTTTTTAACATATAGATTCTAGAATGTTTAAGTCTGCATGCAGGGCTCATGTTGAATTTCTCCTGGGCAGCAATGCCCCAGACCTTTCCTGAGAGTGTCCCAGTCCCAACTCCTGGCCCCAAATGGCTCTCAGTGTTGGATCACAGCGGTATTCACAGAGCTGCTCTTCAGGGTGCAGGAAGGTGGTCTACAGCTGGCTCACAACTCATGGCGGCCCTGCCTGCTCAACCACACCTGCCCAGGGGCAAGCACAGCACACCTATGTGGCCAGGACATGTGTGCACACACGTGAGCGCGTGTCCCTATTCCACAAGTAGGATGGCCTTCAGGCTCTGCTCATGGAGGTCTGTGTGTCTGCAGAGAACAGAAAGAAAGCCCCTTCACCCTCTCCAGAGTCTTTCTGGTGAGCGGGAAAGTGTTCCTTTTCTGAGGCTGCTCTCTATAACAAATAACCACCACTGCTTGCTGGCTTAAAACAACAGAATGTTACTCTCTCACACTTCTGGAGGCCAAAAGGACAAAATCAAGGCATTCAAAAGGCTTGCTGTGTCTGAAGGGGGCAGGGAGGATTCTACCTTGCCAGCTTCTGATGGCTGCAGGTGTCCCTTGGCATGTAACAACATCACACCAGTTCCTGCCCCTGTGGGCCCTCTGCCTCCTTCTCTTAGGTTTGCATCATCTCCCTCTGCATTATTCTCTAAAGAAAACTGTCAATGGATTCAAATCCTACAGTCTCTAACTGGATCACTGGTTCCCAGAACTAGGACATGAACAATATTCTTGGGACTACCACGAAGCCTGCTACAGAAGGTGAAAATGAACCGTTGCTGGGGACCTCAGAACTTCTGTGTTCTTGTCGTCTGAATGCAACCTGCATCCCCGAAGTCAGATGCACAGGCGCTCTCACCTGGAATTAATAATCAGGGCATTTTCTACTTTATGGAACTCTTATCTGTTTCAAGTAAATATCTGACAGTTTCTCATCCTAGAAATTCAGCAATAAAGTATCTCAAACCAAAACCATTTTTATAAATAGATGTACACATTTAGAGTACATGGATTTTTCCTATAAAGCACACCCAGATGAACGAAGCCAGAATGGTCCAGGCTGGTTGAGAGCTATTATTGTTTGGTTGGAGGCTCTTTGTGTGGAAAGACCGGTCAAACCAGCCCTTTATCGTTCAAGCCCAGTGTTGTGCTTCCCAGAGTGTGGGCCTCAGGCCACAGGCAAGAGAATGACCTGGACACCGTCCCCAGGTCGGAGGAGAGCCCCGGGCACTGTGCTGCTACCAAGCACCGCTGGGGACTTTCAGTGAAAGGAAGTTTGAGAGCCACTCCCTGACCTCCTCTTGACCTCCATCATCAAAGGACACCGAGGCCATGGGTCAGCTCGCAGGGACCAGGGCAGGGCTGATTCCAGAGACCAGCACTGTTTCTGAAGGTGTGGAACAAGTGAAAGACATCCGGGCATCAATCACAGTAAGGACCTTACAGCCTGTGCACTGCCCTTTGCAGCTCCCAGCCCCGGCTTCTGTCGCTGCTCAGCAGAGAAACAGAGCAGGCCTCACATTGGGCCAGGGGTGGGGATAGCCGATGCAACCATGGAGGGTGACACGGTTGGGTTTTCATCATGGCAACTCATGCTGGTTTCTAATTTTAAGCAGTGGTGATTAGTTCCTTTTTAGCATAATGTATTCTGAAAGCAAGTAAGCCAATTTAAAGGAAAACATTAAGAGAATAATAATTCAGAGAAAGAGAGAGCATGCTATCCCGGAAAGTGGACGCTACGAGTCACAGCTGGGAAATCCTGACTGTACGTGACGGTTAACTTTAGGTGCAGCCTGACTGGGGAAGGTGGCTAGTGCAGCATTACATTGGGGGAGGGTGTACGAAGGTGTTTCAGGAGGGGATGAGTCAGTAGACTGAGTAGAGAAGGTGTGCCATGTCCCATCGTGGTCACCATCTGCTTGGTTGAGGGCCTGGATATAAAGAGGCAGATCAAAGATGAACGCACTCTCTCCTGGATCTAGGCACACGGCCGTCCCTGCCCACGGACGTCAGAACTCCGGGCTCTCTGGCCTTCCAACTCCAGGACTGGTCTTAGGTCTCCGAGTCATACCACCAGCTCCCCAGGGCCTCAGCCTCCAGACCGGCCTAAGCAAGGACAGTACCAGCTTCTCTGCTCCTTGGGTGTGCAGAAAGCCTATGAGGGACCCTTCTCAGCCTGCACAGGCTTGCAAGTCATTCCCCATAAACCACAGTCTCCCATCTAGCTGTGTATATCTACATCCAATTGGTTCTGTTTCTCTGGAGAACTCTAATGCATTATATCAGATTGGGCAGGTTTCTCCAGAGAAACAGGAGAGAGAGAGAGAAAGAGAGAGAGAGCGACAGAGAGTTTTGGATGTCACGAAGACCCAATGTCTGCAAGCATGCAGGAAGCTGGAGCCCCAGAGTGCACATGGGTAGTTCTAGTTCAAATGTTGGCAGGCTTGAGGCCCAAGGAGAGCTGATGTCTCAGTCTAAGTCCAAAGTCTGGGCAGAGCGATGTCCCAGTTCAGGCAGTCAGGCACATGGAATTTGTGGAGCCCCTTCTTAGCCTTTCACTCCCTCCATGTCTTCAATTGATTGGATGAGGCTGATCAGCTTTTCTCAGTCTGCTGATTTGAGCGTGAGCCTCATCAAGAAAGTCCCTGCAGATGCACCCGGAACAGTGTTTACCAGGCTCAGAGTGTTCTATGGCTCAGTTAAGTTAACCGTCACACATTACATTAACCATCACACTGACCACTAAACACAAATGGTAAGGACTGAGTGTAAGAGTGTGTACATGTGTGTGTGCATATGTATGTGTGCTCATGTGCACACATGTGGGTGGAATATAGCTCTTTGGGCCCCAGAGCTTGCTCTGGCAGGAAAAATTCATTTCCAGGTTCACCAGATGGCCAGACTGGGGGCAGCTTGGTTTAAGAAAGCAACTAATGACTTGGTCTTGCTCTGCAATTGTTACTTAGTCACTCCTAACAAGCAGGTGGCCCCGTCCGGGCCAGACTTTCTCCCAGAGCTCCTTTTCCATGGGTCCCCCTTGCACTCAGGAAAGGCACAAACTCCCTCCTTTGGTCTCTGAGACCCCTATTGCCCCCTCCCTCTCTTGTCCTGCTAGAAGCGCCTCATTCACCGTGCCCCAGCCACATCATCCCATTTCTTCTGAGTTGAGACTGTTGACTTTTTTCTCCAAAGGACCAACTAGTAAACATTTTATGCTCAGACCCATTTGGTCCCTGTCACTCTGCCAGCCTCACATAGGACATAGCCATGTGCATGTGGCTGTGTTCCAATCAAACTTTATTAATGAAAAGAGACAGTGGGCTGGTTTTGGCTCACAGACCGGTTTGGTGTTCCTGCTTTGCAGACTGTAGGCCCAGCACACACCCTCCCACCCCAGCGGACCCTCCCTCCTTTTACTTGGCTGGCCATCCCCTGTTCTTCCAATAGGTTTTGGCAAACATTCTTCTCCCAGGGCCTCTTCCCTGACTCGTCAGCATAGTTTTGGTTCCTTCGAGCAGTTGTCCTACGTGTAATTAGAGTTTGTGTGTGCAGTGGTTTGGGGTCGGCATCCCCAGAGTCGCTGGCGACAGCCTGCCTTGTCCAGTGCTCCATGCTTAGTGCACCCCTGGTGTGTGTGTGGGGGTGCTCAATTAATGCCTGTCAATCAAACTAGTAAGTCAGTGGGTTGCTGAAGGAAAGAATGGACGCACCAAGCTAGCAAGTGCTTCTATCCTGGATCTAACTCTAAGTGAGAGCATGAATGAGTCCTTATTTGTTTCCCTCTCATTCCCCAGCATCAGACAAGGAGACTAGATGGGCGATGGGCTCTGTTTCTTTGTCCCTGCCATGCTCCCCCTGGGGAGGAGGGGAGCAGCTCCACCTGAGATCCTCTCCTCACCAGCCTGGAGATCCCGGTGAGTTGCCAGCCGTGGGGACCTTCTGTTCCCTCATGTCGTGAGGCCGCTGTGAGGACGGAGGCAGCTCTTCATCCCTCCTTCCTTCTGCATGGCAGATCTGCAGCAGGTACCAGCAGGCACCATAAGACCAAAAAGCCACCAACACCTCCGATGGCGAAGGCCAATCAGTGCACACCCTTTCCTCTGGGAAAATCATAAACATCCAGCTTCTCCCTTCTTACTAGCCACATCAGAGCTACTTACAGTGCTTGTCAAGAAAAATGCTGGCAGAATTTGATAAAGCAGCATCTTCTCAATATCTACCACAGAAGAACTCGAAGCAATCTATATCCAAAACCAGGGGCCCCAGTAAGTAGATCATGATGCATACAACCAATAAATACCTTGAGAAACAGCTTTAAAACCTGGCAAATGCTTATGTTCTAACATTAAACAACAAATTACTTAGACAGATTGGAAATTACCTATATAGAAATCTTATTTACATAAGGAAAATGTATTTAAAATACAGACTGCAATAAAACAAAGCATTAAGTATGTCTTCCTCCCACTAGTGAGATTATGGCTGATGTGTGCATGTGCTTGTCTATACATGTGGGCATCTGTGTGCACACCCACTTTCCTGTATTCTCCTCATTTTCTTCCCTGAGCAGATATGACATTGGAGGTCAGGCAGAAGAGGTTTGGACATCATTTATGACTCTCCAGATGAAGTATCAGGTGGCAAAGCGCCTCTTCCCAGGCCTGGAGCCCACCATGAGTTTAAAGAGTTCACTGGTGTAGGACACCTGACCTCAGATCGTGGAAGGTCCAGCCACGTCATGACTGCTGCCACCACAGCCACCCACAGATTTGGCTCTGGGCTTCCAGGCACAGGTGGGACATTGGCGCACAGCCTACTACCTAGTTTCCAAGCACTTCCCCCAGGGAGCTCTGAAGCGCCCTCCTCTTGGCTGCCTGTCAACAGTACAAGTTTTAGAGCAGCCCAGTTTCAGAACTAGTGCCTGATGGTAGTGTCCTCATTAAGGGTGCGTTTCATACTCACCATCTCATTCAACCCTCAAAGCATGCTGGGATAACTAAAGTGAAGTGTCAACTTGATTGGCTTAGGCGCCACCCAGGGGATTAGCAAAGCTAATTTTGGGTGTGTCTAGATGAGTCGGAGAATGTGACCTTGGGGATTGTATTTGGACCTTTGCTCTTTCCTCTCTGGCACTGTTTCTCTCCTCTACTTCCTGGCCACCATGAACTAAGCACCTCTGCTCTGCCACGCCCTTCTGCCATGACATTCCTGCACTTGAGCCAGCGGACCATGGACCAAATCCCATGAAACCATGAGCCCAATTTCACCTCCCCTCCTTTAAGTGGAAAGCTGGCTAATGCATACACTTTGGAGGTCTATGAGGACCTCACTAGAGAGAAGGTGATGGTCATAAGGTGCAGTGAATTGCTCAAGGTCTCACAGGCAGGAGCCAGGTCTAGGTTCAGGCCACTTTGACTCTCCCAACCACAGAGCCAAGAATCATAGCCCTCTGGCCTGGATCCTGTTCCTGAGGTGCTCCACTAGACTCCTGGGCACCACCTTCCTCAACAACCTCCTACATTTTCTTATCTGGACTCCACTTTCCTGACATGGCTCCTCACCAATTCAACAATTATTTCCTCCATGCCTGTATTACAGAGAAACGTAGCTTCCTGGGGGTTGGGGGAGGCGCTTAATATACATACTACTCCCAGTTTGAACTCTGGGGCTGGAAGGCTGCATGAAGACCCCGTGTCTTCATGTCTTAGTGGAGATGATTCCCATGTGGGCTCATCTGAATCCACCAACCTTGAGTCAGATGCATGTTCATTCTCTTTGAACCAAACTAGCTCCCTGTCCCCAGCAAGATGGCTCCAGCTGGACCCCAGAGGAATCACAGTATCCTGGCTGTGCAGATGGAGTAGCCTCATATGGAAGGAAGCTGGACTGAGATGGGAAATCCAGAAATGGTGATGGAATAAAAGGAGGAGAACCTGGAGGGGAAGAAGGCACCTAGGGAAGGAATTGAGGAGGCCTCATTGGGCAGGACAGGAGGCTCCACGAAGGGCTGAACAGGATGCTCACTGCAAGTCCGCTCAGCTGTGACTCCTCCTGTCTGATCTGGGAGGTGCTGATTGTGCAACAGCACATGAGCAAGGGGTAGCTGAGCCTGGGATGTGGGTCTTGCTTCATTCCAAAGCTTCCTCCATGGACAGCCGCTCCATCTGCCTGCAGATTCTCTACCCCTCTGCTGCCATGCTGCAGGTCTTGTCAGGTGGGAAGGCTCATTTAACAGCACAAGGGGCTAAGCCAGGCCAGCCTGGAGGCTGTGGAAGAGGGTCCGCAATGTAAGAAGGCATCTGACCGAGTCACCCAGTTCTGTCCTCAGAAACTCCAGCCCTCCACCAGGATTCCCCGTTTGGCACCATGGTGTTGTTTTGAAGCCAGCCATTCCTCGGTGCCCTTTGGGTCCCCTGGGCTATTCCAGGGATGTCAAGGAACTGTCTCCTGTGCACAGGTACCTCTCACAGCTGGGTGGAGGTTGTGTAATGTCCAGGAAGCAGCTCTAGCTTGTGTCAACCAGATCCAACCCAGAATCCTGCCTTGTCTCTGTGGCCCTTTGGCAGCAAAGTTCTTCTCATGGTTTAGATCTAAAAGGTCCCCCCGAAGCCTCATGTGTTGAGAAGTAGTGACTCTGGAAGATGATTGGGTCATGAGGGCTCTAACTCCATCAGTAGAGATCAATAGAGATGATCATTTGATGGCATTGTTAGGAAGTAATGGAAACAAGAGTGGAGCCTGGTTGAAGGCAATGGGTCCAACCCTGGGAACTATATCCAGGCCTTGGCCCCTTGGCCTTTGCTGCTTCCTCACTCTGTCTCCTTCCTGGCTCCTGTAAGTGAGCAGCTTTCCTCCACCACACTTTCTGCCACGACCATGGACTGAAACCTCTGAAACCATGAGCCAAAATAAATCTTTCTTCCTTTAAGTTGTTTTTCTCGGGTATTTGATCACAGTGACACAAAGCTCCGTACTACAGTTCTAATCTGCAGAATGGAATGATTATACAAGGGCCGGGGCTCCATGGGGAGGGAAAACTGCCTTGGGAGCCAAATGTGTGGAACTACTCACAGGCTCTGCAGAGTGAGGGCCTTAACACTCTGTGCCTGCAAACCTCCACTCATGCTGGAGGTAGCTACTTAAGACATGTTTTGCAAATGGAGAGTCTCACTAACAAAAATTGAGAGCCAAGACCAATGTTCCAAAATGAAAATAGAATAAACTGGCCTGGGGTGCAACCAAAACTGATAGAAAATACCAGAGTATGTTTTGTGTGATTTTAATAAGTTTGTTTCAGATGTGTGAGAATCTGAATTTATAAAGAAGAGAAATGTCTTTCTTGCATAAACAGGCTGGGAAATGCAATACGAGGTGCATCCAGAGAGGCCCTTCCTGGTTGGTGTATTGTATCCTGGCAGAGAGCATGGGAGGGAGAGCTCACTTTGTAACAAAGCCACTCCCAGGATAACTAGCCTGCTCCCTCAATGATGGCGATGATGGCACCAGCCCACTCATCAGGGTGGAGTCCCCACAATGAGTCACCACTCAACAGTCCCTCCTCCCAACATCATCACAGTGGTCACTGAATTCGACATGAGGTTTGGAGGGAACATTTCAACCATAGCAAGAAGCAGCCCTCAAGTCTAGGGGGAAATAACTTCAGTTCCAGGGAACACACAGGTGGTCCCCATCTATCAGGATCTGCAGATCTTGTCTTTGTTACCATCCAGCTTGGAAGACAACTAGCTTCACAGGTTCTCCAGATCGCTTGCCCAAAGAGGACAGAAAGGAGAGGACAGCCTGAGACTCAGCCTGGAGGGCTTCACTGTGCCCACTGCTGGGCGGCTCCAGATACAGTCTGACTTGGTACCAAAGCTCAGCACCATAAACAGAGCGGGCTAGAAGTGCTTGCTAAAAGGCTCTTATCCTTTGTGTGTGTGAGTTTGTGTGTGCGAATACATGGTTTTGCAGCTGGAAGTGTAAACATCTTGCATATTTTATTTGTTTTTTCTTTCAATGAAGGAAGGCTTTGCTTTGGGTTCATAATCTTTAATCCGCTTGGAAACCCAGACCGTAATCTGATAGAGGAAACCAAAACGTGCAAGACTTTAAGGGACACTGAACTGCCTTTTCTTGGGAAACAGTTTCTCCCAAGATTGCTTACACTGTGGAATGCAATTTTATAAGGCCGATGGAGAATGCGGATGTGACATTTGATTAGGCCTTTCTCAAAAAGGGTTGGGTTTGCCTTAATAATTATACAAGTCATTACAGCTCCTTGATAGGAAAACATTAGCCAGTTGGCAGACCTCAGGCAGAATGCGTTTTGTCACTCATTTCATTAAGACCGCAGCCACATACATAAATACTGGAATGCGGTAGTGATTACGATGTGTGAGCAGGGCAGAGAGGCCCGTGCTGCTTCATTTTGACACCTGAAGGTGTCCAGTGCAAAGCATTTAATCAAGTCCCCGTGAAGCTATGCTCCTTTCTGCCCCCAGTCAGCCAGATACAATCTGATATTAGCCAAAAAGCCAAATAATAATAGAAAAAACCCAGATAACCACATTCGGTTATCCGCACTCCACAGGCTGATATCCTAAAGGCAACACTGTGGAACAATTTGGCTCTTTTACGGAGCCTGACCAAAGGTGTCTTATTAGCTGAGCACGCAAAGTAGATTCAAAGAACAACCAACATCGTTATGAAGAAAAGATCAGAGAAGAAGCCTCACAGTGCCGTCCATGAGCCGGGCCGCAGTTGCCATCGTCTAGGTAGTTGTCTTCTCTGGCACAGGAGACCCTGGTGCTTGAGTGACTATGTGTCTCCCTGGGCTTGAAGCACCATCTCGATGCCTCTCGGTGGGCCACTCGTGGATCCTCTGCACCGGTGCAGGGTTAGAGTCACCTGAGGAGCGTGCCAGGCCTGGGTGCAGCCCTCCACTCTGGCCTGGCCCGCTGCCCCGCCCTGGGCCAGCCCCTTGGTCTGAGATTACTACCTGCCCCTCGTGGAATTCCAAAGAGCTCTCCAAGCTCCTCCATCGCAGGGCAGCCCAGAGTGGCACAGCTGGCAGGATGACCCTAGTTTCTATTTTCCTAAACAGAATTCACGCCCAGATCATGAGCTCATAGGCCTCCTAGAAAGAAGGAATAGCAGAGTCCATTCAAGGATCCAGTTTCTACATATGCAGCACCCTCAGACCGGAGGGCAGGACACCTGGCCTGGGTGGGGGTATTGTCGTCTGATTATTAATGAAATTCACAACCATACAGCATTACTGTGCAGAAACAAAGTCTTTAGAATAGGCATTCCTGGCTTACCATCTACCAGTCATGTGACCCTGAGGCCACATGTCTTTCTCAGTGCCCAACATTTTCACCAGCAAACCAAAACACTCTAGCTCTTGAAAGGCTCTTGTGGAAATCAAGTTGGAGGTTACATTCATTTACGTACAGAGTAGGTGCTCATGAAATCTTATTCTTTTTCCCTCTAATCCCCATCCCAAATTCAAGTGCCCACTGAGTCCTTCCCTGAGTCCCATCCTGCACAGAGAGGTCTTGAAAGTAGCTGGCTGTGGATTCAATCTGCATTTAAATGAAAGCTTCAGTATGTGCAAGCTCTCCAGTCTGGCCCAAGCTGTTTAATCTCCCTGCCTCAGTCTCCTCAATCATAAAGTGAACATGGGACAAATTACCACAAATTATATTATGAGGAATAAACAAGCTACTGCAGCAAAAATGCATGACATCACCCAGCCCAGCTAGCCCCAGGTGCCCCTCTACCGTTCTCTGGGTCTGCAGGACTCTGGAGGGGGTGAATGTCAGAACTGCTTCTGCCGCATCCCCTGGCTCACGCCAAGATCGGCAGAAGAGGCGGGAACTACTTCCTGCTGTGCCCCAGACCAGGGCTGTGTGGGAGCTGAGTGGGTTAAACGGAACCCGCCTCCGTAACTCCCTAACTCCGTAACCTGCTCGCCGTGTCCCCCACAGAGCAGCAGGATGAGGCCGTTCCTGGGGCAAGTTCCTGGGCCTTTCTCATCTGTTTCCAATGGCGCTTATCCTTCCACCCTGACTGGTCCCCAGAAGCCTCTGTCACTCGAAGCTGTCTTCCTCCCCTTATACAGGAAGGTAAAAGAATGATAACAAGAACAGCAACAACAGCAGGTCTTAGTGGCCCACACAGGGTGATGCAGGCTCCTCCAGATCTTGAAAGTGATTCTTCCTTCCTCCTTCTTACGACTGAGCATTTACCAAACATGGGCCCAAGCAGAAGCGGTCAGTTAGAAGATCCCTCTCTGCCTCATGCCACGGCACAAAGAATATGTTTGCAACAAACATCCCTGGAGATGTTCTCCAAAACCTCCCATGAGTACACAGGTCCCGTGCTCTGTGGGACACAGAGGAAATTTCTGCGCATTCACCTTGTTGTCTATGGAACTATTCAAGGCCAAAGAGAGCTGACACTTCCACCTCCCGGGCAGGAATCCAAGATGTATGTCTCTAGGGCACACGGAAGGAGAGTTTTACTGAGAAAATGCAATTCGACTATAAATACATGCTTAAGAAGCGTCCCTGGAGGTGCCTGTCAAAGAGGTCACAGTGCGGCCGATGGGCTTGCTCTGGTTTTCTTTCCTGC